>QFEM01001639.1:0-11977 GCA_003316205.1 Boletus bicolor
GATATCTGAATACGCGGATTCGATCCAGCTGCGTTCAGGTGGTTTCCATCGCTCAGCACGACACGTGTTGGTGACCATTTTGATCACGGCTGCCTTGGATACCTCCCGTCGTTCCTTCAGGATGGCGTTCTCGATGGAAGACTCGAGCGTCGTCACGCATGCGTGACTGTCGAAATGCATTTTCAGCGAGGAGAACTGGGACTCGTTATTGAACCACCACGTCTCCATATTACCCTCTTGGTTCTCGAGTCCGGTAACCACAATGGCAATGGGGACTTTCTTTCTGCAGATCGCGGAATAGAAGATGTGGTAATTCGTGAGCAGTGCGGATCGGACGCGCGTCCCACGAACACAGTATACGAGCAAGTCGACGCCGTTGTTCTTGGCGAGTTCATGAAGGAGTTGTTTGAGATATGCCTCTGCTTTCTCTGCAGGGACGGAGCCTTGAGAACCCTCGTCTAAACCTGCCGTGTCCCATACAGCAAGGTGCTGATTGCCTAGATCCAGCAAGTGTTGTTTATACTCCAGCGTACAGCCAAGAGCACCACTAGAGGTTTCGGAGACCTTTCTCCCTGCGATCAGATTGATCAGAGAGCTTTTCCCCACCCCGCTCTCTCCAAAGATGACGACATTTTTGGTATCCTGTGTTGCTTAGTCGAGGATTGCACTTTGCACAGATAGCAAACAGCTCACTTGGGATGGCTCTGGGCTAGTACGGTCCTCTTCGCATATGGTTTGCTGACAAGGGGTGTTATTACATGACGAATAACCAGAGGAGAAATTATACTTTTCTGAGCTTTACCATGATGCGGTTGAACCTGTAGGTGTGTTCAAAGTCACGATCGCGTTCTGGCTCTGTGATCTGGCCACAAGCCTGATTGGTGAGAATATCGCTCGACGATATCTCGGTACCCGGCACTAAGCTGCCCTGGAGACGGATGGCAGTCTATATGCCCTCCAGTTTTCACGGAATCGTTTGCGTAGGGCCTCAAGGTGGGGGTGTGTTGGGTCCCGTATTCCTGCTTGACGCTCATCAAGCTGAACTCCCTCCCCCGCGAATCAGAGTCGCCTTACGGCACAGGTACATGCGACTACAGCATGGTCAGGGATCCTGGCCTTCAAATCGGCGAGGAGCGCTTCTCGACAACGTCACTGATGGGGAAAGGTCGACTCACCCATTCAGCATGTTCTCCAAAAACGCACATCGATATTTTGATGGCGGTGTTTGCGAGGTTTGATGGCGTCGTTTTATACTTTTCTGGGTGGGATATATGCCACGGTGGCTTTCGGCTCAAGCGCTCACGGCTCTGCCGAGGTCAATGATTCCTTATACTGTAGGAGATGAATCCACTCTCCCAACGTGCTCTGTTGTCAGTGAGACAGGTGTTGAACATTATCGCTAGGGAGCCAACTATACGACATCATTATCCCGGGCAACCAAAGACTCGGTCATCATATCCGTTTATTCGATACAGTCGGTCTAAACGAGGAAACGTTGACCTCACGGCAATCGAGGGAGCGAACACGTATCAACTCCGACGTACGGGTGGCATTCCCCTCCTCCTTTTCGTATTTGTGGCGGGCAGAATCACAACGGTGATGTACAATAATTACCATCTGTTTTGCGATATCCTGTGTCAGAACGAGGTGCCGGCCGCGTTCGTCGTCACGGCTTTAGGTCATCCTTGGCCTCTTTCTCCTCTGCTTCTTCGCATTGTCTTGTCCGTTTGATATCAGGGTTGTCATCTCCCTTCGGGTATGCGTACGAGTCCGAGGCACGCCATTCTGATGTACTTGGACGAAGTGGATTGGCATACGATGCGGCAACTAATGATGACATCATCAATCACGACAACATAGGATATGGCGTACGTGAAACAATACCAGACTGCGAGCCCACATCGAGATCGTCGACGTCTAGTGAGGAACACGTCCGTAAATGGTCTACATACCAACTTACTTGGTCACGAAAGTAGGCAACAAATTATCACCTCCACATCGGCTTTCCTGCACGATCCGAGAGGCATGTTGTACCAGACATCGGAGCAGTGAGGTTTATCCCAGCTCGGTGACTTGTTCATTTCCTTATTTCGGGGAGGTATTAGACGTCAGAAAGGGGGACTCGGAGACATCCACTGCGGTTTGCGTGGTCAAGTGGTCGTGAAGGAGGTCGTCCGACAAAGATTTTTACCCGTGTACCGATTCTACACATCCTACGTTCGAACTTCAAGTGGTGATGAAGTCAACGGGGCTCATGGCGGGACTCGGCTTCCACGGGTACTGAAATTTCCAATGTAGAGACCAAGATGAAGAGGACGGTGAGAGCGTTGTTGTATTGGGACGTCAACAATTGGATTAACTTGGTTGGCTTACGGCCGCTCACGTCTGAAAGCAGTTCGTCGCCAGAGTTCAACGAGGAGCCTATAGGATGGACCGAGAGAGCTGACTGTATTCGTCATGGTGAGTGCACGACGACGTAGAAGCACAGCCACAGTCTTGATTTGTCAAAGACATTAACCTGTCGGGAATCGGGACGCGTCGGCGTACAAATAACTGTGAAGAAGCCAATCGACTGAATCATAAAAGAGGCCACTATGGATTGCTACATCTCCATATACTTTCCCCCGTTCCGCTACGAAGAAGTCCTCTGCTATTGAACCTCCCATGCAGACCATCCTCGGGGATACCCAATCCTGGGTGGGTACCTGTTGACTGGGGCAGCGTCCTTCAAGTTGCTCACCATAAACCTCAACAGCAGTACGTCGTTACCCAGGCTTCCCAGTCCATGGGGGGACGTCCACCGTGGCCAAATTGCCAACACGAGTACATCATCCTTGCCATCCAGCCTCATCCTGGCCCGCTACTGCCTCCTAAGGCACCCTATGGATGAGTGACTGAATCACGCGGCCATGTTTATGGATCTCCCAGCATTGACATGCTGAGGCATTGTTTGATGCAGAGGTCAGGGCAGTTGTTATTCAGGCATGGATTGATGTCGGGGTGAATGTAAATGGCAACAACAATGAAGACCAAAAATGGGGTATGTAACATTAGTGACGTTCGTAATAGCCTCTGATGACGAACATATGTGGAATGACAATTAGGTCTCGAAGATGACTGTGAGTTGAATGTGGAGTGGTCCATCACAGTTCATGATCATAAGTGGCTTTGCTGACAATGCGGGGCAGGGTCAGATTGTGGAGGGGGACGCGGACAAGTCGGAGCGGTTTGACTTGAACCGTTGGGATCTAAGACACAAGCCTTAGCACTTGGTCATTGATGGATGGTAGAGGAAGTGCGGACACAAACAAATTCACAGGTTTTCCTCATGGGTTGCTCGCTGAAGCAACCGGGTGTGTGTGTTGGGTGATCATCGTACGTTCAAGATTGAGTTTCTAACATACACATCTATCGCCACATTGCAGTCTATTATTCCCAGCTGTAGGACCATAGGTTACCTCCCTGATTCTTCCTCATACGCTCATACACTTGCTACATGCAATCCTTCAATCAGCTAGCCATATCAGGCGGCCGAACATGTAGAATGACCCGCGGCAGCTTCTTCCTCTCCGTCTCGCTTGACAGGATCTCCTCCCCCGGGTCCATCTCACCACGACCTGACTCCAATTTCGATTTCGATACTCCTGCAGAAGGAGCTCGCGATATCCTGTCTGCACGGCCTGCACCGGTGCTGGTACGCTCCGCAGACTGCTTTCCCGACGTAGATACGCTCCGGCCCCCATTCTTGCCGGTGCGTGCTACATCTGGCAGCACACCAGCTCGGGTATCATCGAACACAGGCTTCTTCCGTTCACGAAGCGTCCTGGATGCCTTCAAGGTGGTGTCTGCTTCGCTGACGCTAAGCACCGAGAGGAGGCCGACGGTGCGGGTGAGCCATTCCTCCATGCTCGCACGCGCGGACGCAGTTCTCCGGAGTTTGACAGCCTTTTCGAGCTGTGAAGAAAATGTTGGGTTGATGTTATCTGGTGAAGCAAGATATGAACGAGATAACCGACCTTGACAAGGTTGCTCTCGCCCCACCATGCGTGGTCGACCCAGCCATCTGAGCCTGATATTGCGGCTTTGCCGGGGATATCCACGAGTCCACAAAGATGTGCCATGGCACCACTTGCCAGGGTACGGTCGCTATACCCCCCTTCGAGTATGCTCACGACCCGACCATGGGCGTATACATTGGCCAGCCTGCACGTCTCGCGAGTAAATCGGTGGTAGAAACCGACGGGTACCTTCCGGTGGTGCCGAGACATCGATGGGTACTCGTGCTCACCAGCGTCGAACCCGCAACTAGATGGCCAGGGAGGTGGTGAGCGGATCAAGGCATGGTGGGGACCCGAATGTACCTGATGAATATGATGACGTCATCGCCAGGGCCACCAGTCTCGTCTAAGAAGTCGCGTGCACGATGTAAGAGGGTGAGGTACCGCGGGTAGAGAACATCCCAAAAATGGGCTTCTGAACTATATCCTTGAAGGTGTATGTTTTCGACGTATTGTCCGTGAGGACCGTGGATCGAGGTGGAAGCTGCTTGTACCATCTCTGGTTTACCTTCCTATGCTCTAGTTAATCGAGAGTCATACATGGGTGGATTACAAACCTCGCAGGGAAAAGATAGAATATCGTGTAAAGAGCCATAAAATATCCGTGGCCCTGGTTTTGCAGGAGGTGCGTTTGTTTTGGGTAGCTCAGACTCCAGAGTCTGTCGATACGTTTCCTCGTTTATTTGCCATACAATCGACTGGGTCCCATTTCCTACGAATGGTCGTTACTCTCGCGAACACGCCAACATCGAGATCGAGGAAAGCGCACCGTGATGCAAATCTATATCGAGAATGACGATTCTCTGTATGCCATGGCTTAAATGCGCTGAGAGTGCATATGTGAGAGAACGAACGACTGTGTGAGTGGGACACACCGTGCGCAGCGCCAACAGCGACGTTATTGATAAAGCAAAACCCAGACGGTGTATCCTCCCCGCAGTGATGTCCCGGTGGTCTAATTGCTACAAACGCTCTTTCGCAAGAATCTCCCCCGCTTGAACGTGGTTGCGGTTCGCGCGTAGCCGTCACGCTCGTGTCAACTGCTTCGCACACGGCTCCGACAGCGCCTTGAATCGCGTCGATGGAGCCAGGGCAGACTATACGCGAGTAACCACCACAGCCAGCATGCACGTGTAACACCCCAAGCGCGTGAGCAAGACACGGACATAAACCAAACAATCGTATAAAAACACTGACGGTATAGATCGAGGGGTGGGACCCCCTCCGGTATCTCCGTCCCTTTCTTCATGATATTCTTTTGGCTGTCCCGTGCCCATGCGATGAGGTTTTCGATATAGACGTCCCGGTCGATGTCGCCGTGGACGTATTTAACGGCAGCATGGTCGAGGAGGGAGACGGATGCGGAGGTTCTTCGGATCATGACCGAGGGGGTACGAAGGGGGGAACTTGGACTCGGACTCAAAGGAACCGGACCCGCGGTAGGTGCAATTGCCATGCGCGCAAGCGCAGTCGCGAGATCGCCTTCGTCCGTGCCTGTAGCTGTAGACGTGAGGTTGGGTTTTTTATTTATGACGGACTCCACTTCCTCGATGCGTGAAATAGCAGCAGCAAGCCCCAGGTTGACCGCATGAAGGCGTTCGGGACGCTCGAAGATGCCCGAGGTGTCACGCGAACGTATGAAGCGGTGTTTGAGACATTCGTCTTGGATGAATATCGCGGTGCGTTTGCCGTGTACATTGGGTGACAGACTAGGGTTCGAAATCGCCTTGGGAGTATCCGAGTCTGATGCAGCTTCTGGACCTACTATTCCACGAGGCATGGGGGTACCCTCGGAAGGCTCGGGACCAGGTTCCTCCGAATTGCTTGAGGATACCACTATCGCATCCATGTCGATCTCTTATAGCTTTTTCCAAGGTCAGTGGGAACGTTTTGAGAACTCTGCGAGAGTCGTTGTGGTTGCTAGAGTCAAGGCTCGGCGTGCCACCAATTCAAGACCCTGAATTGAATCATCCGACAGTGACTGGTGACCCTTCGCTAGTGACACGCAATTCTATTTACACCTCAACGACTAGCAGTAAGTGCGCGTTCGGAATTTGTCCATTTTGTTTGCCTGTTGCAACTGACACTTCAAACACCTTCATCAACATGTCCTCCGACCATGACTTCTGCTTATCCGCGGTTTCAAGTAACTGCTTTCATTTCTCCCTAAATACGACCAAAGATGTAGGATGGTCGGGGAGCCTCAAAGAGCTCCAGTAAGCTGTTCTGTCACCACTGCTTCGGAAAACTTGTCAGGATCACCGTTGAACACCGGTTCGGAATTGACAGAAAGACCGCGCCATCGCATTATCCGTAACGAAGTGTTGGTGTACGCCGGCGATGTCGGTTGTTGCGCTGTCGGTGGGACACCTGTGTGAAACGGTCCCGATTCGAGGATGATTACCTGCCAAGATGTCATGACGATGTGTGCAAATGGGATATTGATGATGGTCTACGGAAAGAATAGAAGTGGTTTACCTTGATGTTCCATTAGGGTGAAGCGCTTCCGCGAGGCCTTCACGCATGGCTACAAGAGCTATCCATCACCAGGTCAGTTTCTTCGATGACCTTCCACGAAGTCACGATAACATACCAAATTGCCAATTCTGCTGCAACTTTGCGCATCGAGGACCCTCTCCAGTTTCCACGGAAATGTGTTGCGCAAGACCTCAAGGTTGGGACGTGTTAGATCCCGGATTCCTATTTGACGCTCATCAAGAGCTCGATGTTCTCCCTGCGAATCGGAGTCGCCTTATGGACACTTTCCCACTCGCGATAAAATGCTGTTCGGCACATGTACATGCGACTACCGCATGGTCAGGGATCTTGGCTCCAAATTGGTGAGCAGCATCGCTTCCTGAACCTTGAAGACGTCACTGATGACGAAGGGTCGACTCACCCATTCAGCGTGTTCCCCAAAGCGTTTATCGATTGGGTGATATCTTGATGGCAGTGTTCTGCGGGGTGTTTGATGGCATCGTTTTTTTTACTTTTCCGGGCGTCTTGCGGCGTCAAAGAGGTGGGTGGAAATATATGTAGCCGCCCATGGCAGCTTTCCGGTCACAACTCTACTAGTTCCCTTCATCAGCCATCCAGCCATCCATCATGCCGGAATGATGTTCTTATAAATGTGATGGGGTCGAGTCTTCGTATCCCCATCAGACTTACGCCTCCCCCCGCCACTCTGACACTCTGCGAAATTGGCGAATCCAATGGTGAGCTGAATAACCCTGGAGACCGTCACTCCGTCTCATCCAGTACCGATCGTCCGAATCAGATGCGTCGGGAAATCTACCGAGCGGATAGCCCCCCATCTTATGAAGCTCAGCGACGTTACTCCCCCAACGTACTCATCGTTGGTGAGACAGGCGTGGGGAAAAGCTCCGTCGTCAACCTTATTGCTGGAGAACCACTCGCCGCAGTCCATGGTGGCGCGGGTGGCTGCACGATGGAGGCCAGCTCATACGACATCATTTTCCCGGACAACCAAGGGCTCAGCCATCACATCCGTTTATTCGACACAGTCGGTCTAAACGAGCCGCAGTTCGGAAAGACCGACTACCTCACGGCAATCGAGAAAGCGAACACGCTCATCTGTCAACTCCAACGTACGGGTGGCATTCGCCTCCTCGTCTTTTGTATCCGTGGCGGCAGAATCACAGCGGTGATGCAGAACAATTACCATTTGTTTTGTGATATCCTGTGTCAGAACGAGGTGCCGGTCGCATTCGTCGTCACGGGTTTGGAGAACGAGGGGTCGATGGAGGGGTGGTGGGAGAACAATGTGTCATTGTTTGAAGCATATCGTCTTTCGTGCGCCTCGCACGCGTGCGTCACTGCGACCCGCGGACTCAATAATTGTTACGCGGAGAGATATCAGCAATCCCAGACGGCGGTACGGGCGATGCTCTTGGGGCATGTGACTGGGAGTGGCACGTCGTGGCAGCCCGAGCGGACGGGGTGGTTCATTCATCTTGCGGGCAGGTTGTTGAAGTGGCTAAGCCAGATCAGGAACCGGCGTCGACACGCGTTGACACTGGAGGAGCTGACCCGACACCTCCAAGATAAGTGCAAGTTTTCACGGTCGGAAGCGGTGTATTTGGCGGGTAAGATATGGGCCAAGCGGCTGGAAAACGCGGGGCCCGATTTCGTGAAATCGGATGACGACTCTTCGATCGACTCGTTGTAAAAACGCACCATTGTGTTTGTGATGTTCTTACTTCTTTTTATCAGCACCGACCAAAGATTACTGTACACATACAACAATGTATTGCCTTTCTCTGACAGATGTGGGTCATAATTCTGTATTAAACTCCTGTGTGCGGACATTAAGTGTCATTTGTGAATACACCACCGACTATAAGGCAGGACATGGCGCCTGTTCCTCGCCAGGCGTAGTTCACAGGGAAAGGGATTTGCCTCGCGTCGAACGATGACGACAATACCCACAACCCACTTATTGAGAACTCTCCTAGGTTTCCCGCAAAATCCTCACCCTCAATGACCCTATATGCCACCGCCCGAGAGAAAATGCGCACTTATATGCCACTGAAGCCTGCAACCCCGTCAAGGACCGGATTGATTCCCGTAAGCAGTACATTTATCCATGACGTCCTTCGAGTTAATCTCGTCTGGGCGCGAAGGTACCCACCATGCATCACGACCCACCGCCCGCATACGATTCACAAGTTTCCAATGTCATCATATTCGGAGAGACGGGGACGGGCAAAAGTTCGGTAGTCAACTTGATTGCAGGGAGCAAAGTCGCCAAAACGTCGCCCGATGCAGGCGGCTGCACGTTCGCCTCCAATGCTTATCACGTCATCCTTCAAAGTAATCAGCCGTTCCGTATATGGGATACGATCGGCCTGAACGAGCCGGACATATCGCGAGCGGACTATCTTCGTGCTATCAAACAGGCTTATAAGCTGATCAAGGAACTTGAACGTTCTGGAGGCGTTCACCTCCTCTTGCTATGCATGCGTGGCAGGATAACAAAGTCTGTACAGCAAAATTACAGGTTGTTCGTCAAAGTACTCTGCGAAAAGGAGGTACCTTTTGGTGTCGTCATCACCAACTTGGAGAACGAGCGGTGTATGGAAGAGTGGTGGACCACCAACAAAAAGGTGTTCGAGGACTATGGCATATCCGCGGACGGACACGCATGCATCACTGCTAGTCCGGGGGTCGGGGACATCTTCCTTGGAAGATACGAAGAGTCGAGAGAGAGCATGCGTAAACTTCTCCTGGAATTGACGCTGTCCACTGGTAAAGGGTGGATGAAGGAAAAGCGAACATGGTTCGCTGACTTATTGAAGAAAATGGCGAAGATGCTCTCTCCGCAACACGGTCGCTTCGATCACCCGACCGACAAGGAACTAATGAAGAAACTGGTCAATGAGTGCGGATTTTCAAGGAAAGATGCAGTTGTTATCGCGAACTCCATCATCGAAGCAATCCGTGATCAGACTCCGGCCGAGACCAGTGATGGAGGTCCGCTATGATGTTTCAGAGTTGCTGTAACGCGAGAATTATTACTCAGTGATGCTGCGCCCTGTTACCATTTGGACCCTTAATCGGCTAATCCTGTTACCATTCGGATTTTTTAAAACCTCGCCAGCGCAATTTTCCAATTATATTGGCTAGAAGGGGATCTCTGCTGATGTATGTTAGAAACATCTAAAATATAAAATATCAAGTAATATCCAGAAATGGCTATGTGGTAGGAGTAGTAGCTGCTTTTGGTACGCTTAGGTTGCTTATATAATCGAAAAATTGCGCTGGGCGGCCCATCCGCAGACCTAAGCGCTGATTCACTGCTGGTTTAGCATCTTATTTTGGGTTAGCTCAGTTTTAGCGCAGCGGCGACCCTGGATCTCCTTTTTTGACCGGCTGTCCTCCAATCACAGCTCTCAAATGGTCGGTGGTAGAGTCGTCAAGCGATAACGTTATACACTGCGTTGCAGATGGGCCGGCCCGCCCGGCCTGGCGAGGTTTTAAAAAATCCGAATGGTAACAGGATTAGCCGATTAAGGGTCCAAATGGTGACAGGTAACTACAAACTCTCTGACAAAACAGGTACGCCGTTGACATTGGTATCAGTAACTTTAAGTGATTAGGGTACTTCAAGATCTGCAGAGGCGGCTTTTAACATTTATATTTTATTAGTTTCCCTACAAACCCCATTCACTGAGGGCGATTGCACATACATTTTGCAGCGCCAACAGGCTATCCAACTTCTGTTCACTTGACACCCATAATTATCGGTAACCACAAACACAGGTCGATCGAGGTGAACCATGGTGGGGTACTAGTGACTGGATCCATTCAGTTGCCCGACCCACGCGGTATTTTTGGCTCCCAGTCGAGGCCGGATCGTTATTCTGACCAGCGACACGGTTTCCTAAGAACACCCTTGACAGTTCAAACCAGCGGAGGGCTTAGTCGAGAACCGGTAAGGACCAATAGGCGTGTGCATGACTAGTCCCCGACCACCCAGGACATATTGTAACCGCCCCAGAAAGGTTTCTCTTCACGAAGTTTCCCGTGCTCAAAGAATAATCACCGTCCGGGTCGTCCCAGGTATTCACCCACCAGTCAGTATTATTGCTGTGCGCTGTCCTGCGGCCACCCGACTATTAGTGAGTAATCAAGTTCCCCATGTTGAGAGCGCCAACCACACTTGCGCTTAATTAGATTTAATTCGAAATTGGTCACCGTTTGGCTTATCGTTCAGGCCCCCCAAGGACTCAGTCGAACTTTGGCTGAACTAATTCGGACAAGAACCACCTATATCATGGTCGAGTGATTATGTTTCATTCGGCTTGGTTTCCCACTTCCCCCATCATGTTTTCCTTGCGATTGTTCATAGTCCCTTTCTGCATCGTGTTCCTAGTAGCTCATCTGCGCAAGAGGAAGAACGCTGGGCGTCAACGTCTTCCTCCTGGACCTCCGCCAATTCCCGTAGTGGGAAACATTCGCGGAATTGACACTCGCCATCCCTGGAAGACGTATAAAAGATGGGGTGAAGAATATGGCTCGTTCCTCCATGGCATCCACCTCGGCCCTGACTGATGGACACATCCAGGTGGCATCATCTATACTCGATTGTTGACTCAGGACATCATCGTTATTAACTCAGATAAGGTCGCACAAGACCTCCTCGACCGACGGTCCCAGAATTACTCCAGTCGCCCTGCAAGTCTCATCCCCATGAACGAACTGTGAGGCGATCTCTTGCTTTCTATCGCGTGGCGCACTTGGTGATCTCGGGAACAGTTTTGGGACAGAGTTCTCTTCTATATTTTTACCATATGGTGACCGCTGGCGCCTTCACCGCCGATTTTTCCACCAGGCATTCCACCTCAATGCAGCTCCTTCATTTCGTCCCATCCAGCTACGAAAATCGCATGATCTGATCATGCGTGTAGCATCGAAGCCCCACGATTTTCCGGCACACTTAAAAGTGTAAGGCAATTCTGTGTGAGCTCATCGACTTACTTTGACAGTTTCTTCCCGATAGCCTGAGTACTTCAACGATCATGTCGCTTGTGTACGACTACGACGCCTCGGGTGTGGATGATCCAATCGTAACTCATGTTGAGCGCGCGACAAATATCGCAGTAAAGGAAATGCGTCCAGAGGTGACCGCTCTGATAGCCGCATTTCCACTTTGTAAGTGCTCTATGTATGCGTATACCTTGTCAAGTGGAGTTTGACAGTTTGATTGGTTGCTCGCGTCCGATGTGACATCTTCACATCATTAGTAAAGTACCTTCCCAGTTGGTTCCCAGGAGCAAGCTTCAAACGCAGCGCTCTGATTTCGCGAAAGTCAATCGCGGAATGGGTAGACGCGCCTTTTGAATATGTGAAGAAGAATATGGTTAGTGGTCGATCATGTTGAGCAAGTCATGCGATGG
>QFEM01001649.1:0-10245 GCA_003316205.1 Boletus bicolor
TCCGTCCCTTCTCTGTACTGCAGGTGTTGTAAAATCATGGCAGGTGCGGGCATCAAGGGTGACTTGGGTACTTGATCGATCACGAGCAGCGGCTGCTTCTACTTGAAGTGAGGAGTTAACGACTGTGGGGAGGAAGAATGTAGCGGTGGTTGAGGGAGTTGGTGTGAGCAAAGGATATCGATCAGCGCTCAGCACTGACAGTGCCTGTCCCCTCCCCCGTGCGCGGGATGGTGGGCGCGAGGTGCCGCTGGCTCGAATGGAAAACTCTTGGGAGTCAGGGACCGGCACCCGTGCCGCTATAACTGTATGCCGAGTTAGGACTGAGCCTCTGCGGCAATCTGGTACGATGGAACCAATAACTCCATCTTTCAGCTATGAGTCGGCTTCAACTGTATAATCTCATTTCATGAGGTTTTGAATAACTACACTGAATCTATCTTGATGAGATTGGCGTCGTCAAACACGGCGGTATTGGTGTCTGCGAGCTCCATAGAAGTTAACAAGGCGTCAAGATCTGGTGAGACCACGAATCTCTTGTTGACCTCGCCCAGTACGTGAAGCTGCTTGTTTTCCATATCCAGGTGAACTGCCTGCTGGAGGAATGATGGTTGTGTAGCCTCTGAGACCTGGAATAAATGCGTTGGTACAGATCACGGAAAAAGTAGCGAAAGGGGCCATACATTCAGGACGATTCCGTTACCCAAACGCATCTTCACCGTTCCACTACGGTACACCTCTATATGGCCAATCACGCCGTCTACTTTTGGTGTTTCCTTTGACGCCTCAGAAGTGGGTTCTGATGCAGACGCTGGAGGCTTAGTATCCGCCGCAAAGGATACCTTACGCTTCAGGGTAGAAGGACCCTGATCCGAGGTGTTCACATCCATCTCTCTTGAGGATTCTGGGGTCGGCACCGAAGTGGATACAAACGTTGGGAAAGGTTCTGGAAACTGGAAAAAGTATAATCGCTCCTGTCGAGTACCGTCCTGAAGACATGTTTTTTTTTTCTCCATCCATGATTTTAATGAGAGTACGGACCTCGACCATATTTGTTTGAATCACGAAATCTTCCACGAGATCTTCAAGTTCCTCTTCTTCCTCGCTTTCGCTCAGATTGAGTGCGTTTGAACGGACCACATCCCTGAGGTTCTCAGCGAAAGGTTCTACGAATCCGTGTACTTTAATATAGTCAAGCGAAGGGGATGGAGGGAGGTTACCCCGACGATCTGAAGCTGATGGTAGCGAAAGTTCTTCCATCTCGGGTTTCACTCCCTTTCTTTTCCTTCGGTCTCGCCGTTCTCTCTGCAGAGTCTCGGGGGCCATCCAATCTAACTGCCGCACATTCTCCATGTCGACGATCTCGACACCTTCGTCTGGTTCTGAGTAAACCTCCTCGTCATTCTCGTTCTTTGGTCTCTGGGTCGTGTCGACAAGCAGATTGTCATGTTGTTTGTCTTTCTTCAACGTTGGCGCCGCCAAATTCGATAAGTTGGCACCCAAAACAGATCCCTTTGTTGACCCTTGTGGAACGATGGGCGTAAAATTTGACCTTGGAGTACTACGCCGAGCGGACGTCCCTGCAAGAGTAGGACCCATTGCGAAGGGGCCACTTGCGGTCATTTCAGCTGGAGGTGGTCGAGGCGCAGACCCTCTCCCTTCTCCTCCCCGACCTCTCCCTCGGCCACGCCCTCTGCCATTTCCCTTGTCTGATGGTTGAACAGATGACTGGGGGGCTTCCTAGGGCCACCATTCATACGTGCGTGAGGACGAACAAGATGCTGCGTACCTGTTTCACTTCTCTGTAGATTTACAGCGTAAGAACAATGGAGGAGTGATTAACTGCTCTTATCGCGTACTCTTTCTTTCTCCGCGCCGGTAGCGTCGGGACGAACTTGAGTTTCTGAGTCCCCTGCCTGGTCACGTCCGATGGTTTCTTGACAAGACTTCCTATGGCTTTTGGGCCAGCGGATGGCACCGACGATTCACCATCATCCGCCATGGCAGTGCGCTGAATGAATATTGTATATATTTGGCCAACCACGTTGATAATTTATCATCTAGTGACATCCACTCAAAACCAGAGTCAACGCTTTCCATCCGCCTCCTCTCCCATTTGCGATGGACGAGCCCGAGCACCTCCGTGCCACCTACAATGACATCCACAACATAATTAAGGCGAGCGCCGAGAAAATCGCGGTGTTCAAGCCGAATTTGATTATTGCAATCGGTTCGTATATACGTCTCGCCTGATAAGCAACGATGGGACTGATCAGCTGTGGTTCAGGAGGAGGGTCAGTCCAGTCCTCATCTTGCATTATGTATCACCTTGAGTAGTCCCTGTTTCACAGTGGCTTCTTTCCTGCCCGAGTCTTGGTAAGCTCGTTGTCATGACTTACTTTCCTCGCGCTGTGGCATTGAACTTCGCGGTTCCACTGTATGCAGCGCACTTTCCTAAAAGACCCAGTGAACAAGAACATTCCCATCCAAGCTATCGGCCTTTCGCTCTACGAACCTCTCCCGGGAACAACTGTAGAGCAGATTGGCAGCGAGATCATCCGTACACAGTGGCTGTGAGTGTTCTCCTTCCTCGATCACGAAATGTCGTGTATCCCAAATTTATAGGGGACCTGATCCCGGCAAGATCTTGTTGGGCCGAAGAGTTGTCGTCGTTGTGAGTAAACGATTTTTGAGGCATGTTATCTGATATGCAATTTAGTTCAAAATCACAGGATGAAGTTGATGATTCACGGAAAACTCTCCAGTGAGGGACATCGGATAAGAGGTACTTCCGACCAATGATCTCAAATTTATTCATAGGTATGCCCTTTCGGAACTCCGAAAGGATGTCGAGAAAGAGCTGCAGGCACTTCCAGAGCCTGAACGTGAAGCTAATCGCACCGAGTTCGCGGTCTTTGTTGTGCACAATAAGCTGAAACCAAAGCTTGGAAAGCTACCACCCGATGTTCCGTGAGTATTGGCCATAAAGTTCAGCCTCACACACTGAGCGGGACGATTTTCCCACCAGGTATTTCGTTGGCGCAGAGATGGGCGATGTGTGGTAAGATATGAATCGATGCACTTGACGAGGAATTCTGATGAAGCGTTTGAACACTTTCTCCTTTTGTCGCATTTACTTCCAGGCTAGACTATCCATGGGAAGCTACGTGAGTATCCTAAAGGTTCTCGTTCGCGTTTGTCATTCTGAATATGTCTCCCTCAGAGACATCGAGGAACACGATAGACTAGCTGCCGAGGACAAAACCAAGCTGATCGGTGCATCTTAGAAGCAATGAGTGAAGAGGATACCTCCCAGTTACTATGTATTTCCTACGGAAATAATATATTACTACACAAGTCAGAGATTGTGTGTTACAGCCCAATTGGTGGCGATTGGCGACACTTGGATGATGGGATGTAAGTCCGTGGATTGTCGAGAAATGTGGAGAAGTGCCACGGTCCGTCCTCCCGTTTCGACACCAAGGCGCTTTTTTTTTCGCATACTTGGGTTGCCACCGGTCCGACCTAGACCTCCTTTCTTTCACCCTACCCGTCCTTTTCCGCGGGCCAGGTGTGCATAGTACATACTGCGCCAGGTGTCGTGAAGAAAAACCTCAGTTCTCTCACCCTTGCTCCGTTACAGTCGCTATTTGCTTTTGCCATTCACCGTGATTCCCCATCGCGTGCGAGTGCGTACAATACGTTGGCATTCGAATCAGTCCCAGCACACGCAGGCTTGTACTCATGGCGGAGGAGGTTGGCTACGAAGGATTACCATCTAATGCGGGACTCACAGTGTGTTTCTCATTCTTCGTGCGCGAGGTGCATCTTACTCATCCGTGGCTCACCACAAAGGTTAACATGTTGGCCGGTGCTATGGTGAGTCACGCCCACGGCCAGTTGTGTAGCTTTATGCACGTTGGTTGCTCGTGAATGCGATTGGCTGCGAGGCAGCATTATTGAGAAATGCTGAAGCTTCCTTAGGCAGGTATCACGGAACACGCTGTCATGTTTCCCATAGACAGCATCAAGGCTAGTGTGCATCTTCTGAGATTCTGTGTTGTACTCATATTCTATGTCATAAGACGCGGATGCAGGTTTTTGCTGCCTCGCCGGCAGCAGTATACACGGGTATTGGAAATGCATTCACTCGAATATCCTCTACAGAGGGCATACGCGTACTATGGCGAGGCGTGTCGTCGGTAATACTTGGCGCGGGACCCGCTCATGCGGTACATTTTGGAACGTACGAGGCTGTGAAGGAGCTCGCAGGTGGCAACGACGCTGGAAATCAGTGGTTAGCGACGTGTACGTGTCTCGCTTCACCATCTCTTTGACTTTCGCCTCCAAACTCCCTATTTTCTACATCTTCGCCCCTTCTCGAAGCATCTTGCATTCACCAGCGATCACTCATGTTTCTATGATTCCCAGCTCTGGCCGGTGCATCTGCCACGATCGCTAGTGATGCGTTGATGAACCCGTTTGACGGTGAGCTCACCTTTCTCGCTTCTCGTGATTTTTTTCCCATCCAATTCCAACTTGCTTGTAGTCATCAAACAACGGATGCAGGTACATCAATCTGAGTTCCGTTCCGTCTTCACCGCGGTGCGAGTGGTCTATCGTACCGAAGGCCTCGGCGCTTTTTACGTGTCGTATCCCACAACGTTGATGATGTCAGTCCCGTTCACGGCTGTGCAGTTCACAGTCTACGAACAAATAAAAAAGGTGCTGAATCCAAAAGGGGAGTACTCTCCTGTAACACACGTGATTGCAGGTGGTATGGCAGGTGGTATTGCTGCTGGTGTGACAACACCGCTTGATGTAGCCAAGACGCTCTTACAGACGCGTGGCACATCACAGGACCCTGAAATTCGGAAACTTGGTGGCATGATGGACGCTTTTAGAGTCATTTGGAAACGAGATGGCATGAAAGGGTTTGGGCGAGGAATCTCCCCTCGCGTATTGACCCACATGCCCAGTAATGCCCTATGTTGGCTTTCGTACGAGTTCTTCAGTGAGTTCCACGTCTCTATCAGTTGGTTTGTAGCTGACGCCCTGTGCAGAAGTCGCTATACGTGAATGAAAGACGTTCTCTATATAGAGTTGAATTTAAGAGCGTTTCGAGTTTAATGAACAAAAGGGACACTTAGTTCGCATGTGCTGTTCCTCGCAATATACATCCACATTACCATTTCCCCCCTATTCCAAATATATCAGTGTAGACGAATCCTGTCCTCCATCGATCGATAGCCCTGTCAATCAAGAACCATGACATTTTATATATCTCAGATGCATCGAATAGGGGAACTAGTACCAACTGTGAAACAGGATAGAGGTAAGGAAGGTATCTATACAATTCCATTGTCCATTGTCTCCGCCAAGGGTTGTTGGGTATCGACCTAATGAGAGCCATTCATGGTCTGTTGGCTCCTCTCCCGCAGTACTCCCCACACCACCCACCAGTCCTCAGCCGCCTCTCTACCATGATAACCAAAGACCTCGCAGATTTCATCCCATTGCCAGCGTAGTCTGGTTTCATCCCACCCCTTGTGACCTTCTAACAACATTATCTTCAAAGCTTCGTCACGTGCATCCCTTGCAGGGCCAGGAGGGACCCAGACAGTGCCAAGTGCCTTTGTCTCCTTGGAGAATATGGAATGAGCCCGGGGTTCACGAATTTCCTGGAAGGCTCGAGCGAGATATGCTATTTGTTCCTCAGATTTGAGGTAAGTGAACAAAGTGGTGAGTACTCCAGCATCTTCAACTGGCATGCTACAGCTCTGTATGCAGAATGGCTTGCGGAACAGATTAGCATAGGTTAGCACAAATATACAAAGGTTTTACCCATATTGGATATGCTGCCTCGCTCATGATAATCAACCTTCCGTACTCATCCACCCAATCCTCAGCGAACTGGCGATGGTACATTCGTTTACGCAGATACGCAGGAACACGACTCAATAATCGTCGTAACCTAGCGAATAAATATTTGAAATGCCCAGGATACGTTGAGATGATATGCTTACTTGGGCTCACATTGGATATTTAACTTGTTCCCCGCGACTAGCACACCATCAAAGGCGATATCGTCATCAAGATGGCCCTCTGTATCAACCTCCGGAAAGCATGCGAAGATAGAGCACATCCTCCCCCGATCCTAATGCATACAGCTGATTAATAAATGAGAACGCGCGAACTTTGCATGCATTAGCGTACTGTCGTGAGTGCAATTACATGGCGACTTTCGCCCGTCCACACTTTGTACTGCTCAAAGTCAGAAATCCAGAGGGTGGAAACGAAAGAACACATACATCAGGATCATCTGCTTTATACGCTGTGAGTTCACACAATTCCGGATCATCCTTTAAGTGATCCCGGGGAATGGCGGCCCTGTTCTATAGTTAGCGTTGCTTATTTTCTGGGAAAATATACAGACTCACACGTAAGCACTGTGGCCTTCCAGTGTCTCCTTTATGGGTCCGTCGATTGATTGCCTCACAATACTTCGTGGACCATCCGCGCCGATGACCACGTGGGCCGCCATCTTCCGGCCATCGGACAGAATGGCACATGGCCGCCTTGGGTCAGATTGAACAGAATTCACGGCGAGCCGAAATTCAAAGTGCACGCCTGCGTTCCTTGCCGCGTCGAATAGAATCTGGCACAGGTCCCGGTACTGCGAACCGATTCAGTATGGAAATTGCAATTGTTCAGCTCCTTGGCTAACCTGCATCACGAGATAATCGGCACCTGACTCTTGCAATACGTCCTCTCGCCAATCGAGGCAACCGATCTTACGGCCGTCATCCACTGCAAACAAAGCATTAACGACGCATTAATGGCGCAAATGCGGAGGAGCAAATACTCACTTGATAGAAACGTGCCTGCTCGTACGGACAGTCCATATCTCCTCAGTTGCTTTCCAAGACCCCATTCAATGAGCAGCTTGGTGAGATTCGGTGGAAGATGGGCGCCACCTTTTCTCTGAAGTGCACGAGGTACGATTGTGAGACTGGATTTGTAACCGAACGATGATGGAGCAAACAAACCTCGCTAGGACCAGTCCCTTTATCAACTACCGTCACTCTGTGACCAGATTGACGTAACCTGAGAGCTGTGGCAAGGCCAGTGACGCCTACGGACCCAAATGATACACGTCGAGTCTGGATAAACTTCTATCAAGTGGAGGATTAAATTCTCACCTGCACCAATGATGATGAAGTCTATTGAGAACGGAGCTTGGTTGCAAGACATCATGGGACAGCTTTCTGAAGGAGAAGGGGTATCAAGCAATTAATGGTAAAGGGAACAAGCTGGTTGGGGGTGAACCGTGGGGTACTAGTGAAGTGTGACACGAAAAAGCGGTTTTTGAACGGCCAAGTTTGACGACCCACATATGATCTTTTAATCCTAGCGAGCCTTCGCACGGAAGGGCTTCGATGGGTGTTTGTTCATTAGGTTTGTCTTGTTATGGTAGCGGTGATATTAGCACCTGGGATGGTATTTTTGAAGCGGTGACCGGGTGCTTTTACGTCCCTCGAGATCATGGCGGCCCGTAGTGGGCACGTCGCGACTCCACCGACCCATCTCATGGTACCTCAGGTCGACCCATTATTTCTAATCACTTACGTTGTAGGACTAGACGCGAGAAATATTGACACCTGGGCTATAATGGGTCCAGATGATGCAATGTGACAAGTGCGGTTGGCCTCGGACAACCCTTTTTTGCCGAGATGCCGGCTGAAATGATCTCCTTCTCCCGCTCCCGAGTCAGGGGGGGAATCCACTTCGATCAGGTGGTCTATGATACAGTACCTCCACATCGTTTAAAAACGTGTCGGTAAAATGACACTCTTTTTGTTAGCTTTGTCAATACTCGGCTTAGGAACGAAATATCATGGCTAACCAAGCCGGCGAGCGGAAGCGAGGAAGGGAGCATTGCACGACGTGGTCCAGTCGAACACAAAGAACTGGGTGTACCTCCAATGGCTGAGTTGTAGGGGATGAAAGAGTCGCTGAGAAACCTAAAGTTATGGGGCCAACATCAGTGTATGGCTGTTTGTTCACAACGCCGTACTTACTACTGCCAAGTCCTACATATCTAACTTACGGCCGATACGGATGGGAGATTCCGAGGAAAATGCCAATAAGGGGCGGGAAGATGAGATGGAACAAAGTTCGTATTCAAAGCTGGACATCACCTTACGGTGGCGACGGTGGGTCCAAGGTTGTCGATGTGTCTGAAACGCCGTGAATTGTGAAACACACGCATTAGCACAATTGTACTGGGCATCAGCGTGGTACATGCGGGTGGAGCTTGGCGGTTTCAGCGGGGGCGCTCTTGTTTCAGGTAAAGTTTTGAGCTCACGAGGAGGGGAATAATTGGCAAGGCCAGGACCCAAAACGGGCAAGACCTGATCATCATCTGTTACCACCACCACTTTGATCATGCTCGCGGTCCATCAGCCTGCTCCGCTTCTAGATCCGCTTTCTGTCCCTTCGAATGCACCGGAACACTGTCCTGTAACGTCGTCAAGTAACCCTGACATGCTTTACCCTAACTCCTGCCCAGGGCACAGAATCCGAGCTCGCTGGCAAAGCAGATGCCTGTAATGGCTGTCCGAACCAACAGACCTGCGCTACCAATACACCAAAGGGACCCGACCCCGCCCTGCCCCTCATCCGAGAACGTATCCGTTCCGTGAAGCACAAGATCCTCGTTCTCTCTGGAAAGGGCGGCGTCGGCAAGTCCACTTTCACCGCTCAGCTTGGGTGGGCATTCGCCGCAGATGAACAAGTACAAACCGGGATCATGGATGTCGACATCTGTGGCCCCTCCATACCCACCATCCTTGGTATCGCATCAGAACAGGTCCATTCCTCGTCCACCGGTTGGTCACCAGTGTATGTGCAAGATAACCTCGGCGTCATGTCCGTCGGATTCATGTTGCCGTCTTCACGCGATGCCGTCATGTGGAGGGGGCCAAAGAAGAACGGTCTCATCGCCCAATTCCTCAAAGACGTCGACTGGGGTGACCTGGATTACCTCGTCATCGACACCCCTCCCGGTACATCAGACGAGCACCTCAGCATCGTGCAATACCTCAAAGAGAGTGGCATCGACGGAGCCGTGCTCATTACGACACCACAGGAAGTGGCCCTGCAAGATGTGCGCAAAGAGATCGATTTCTGCCGCAAGGTCGGCCTGCCGATCCTTGGCTTGGTCGAGAATATGTCGGGTTTCGTCTGCCCGAACTGCAAGACGGCGAGTCAGATATTCAAGCCAAGCACGGGAGGTGCGGAGAGGTTAGCTAAAGAGACTGGGGTGGAGTTGTTGGGGAAGGTACCACTGGACCCTCGAATCGGGAAAAGTGCAGACTATGGCGTGAGTTTCCTGGATGAATACCCAGACAGCCCAGCATCATTAGCGTATTTGAATATCATCGACAGTGAGTACTTCCTCACGGGTCCAGCGCCGTTGCTCACCTTCGTAATAGGAATTAAACACATACTCGGTGACAACTGAAATACTGACACCACATCCGTTTATCTGCATCTCTCGTTTGTATCATGACAAGTGTATTGTGATAGCTGCGCATGACATCCGATGATGCAAAATTTAAACATGAATGCCTCCAAGTCCAAGATCAACTCTCGCTATCCATCGCTGCTCTCCATATCTCGACATCTTTTACCCGCAAACTCGAGCGGCATTTCACTCGGCGGTGCATCTGCCTCCGACTCCTGGTCAGTGATATACCTCCCTATGGGTGCAACACCCGCCAAACCCCCTGGCAACCCTTCCACGCTCTCGTGTATGGAAACGGTAGAAAGGGTTCGTAGCAGTTTGCGTGCAGTGATGTCCCCCCCCGTGGTCGACGCGGCTCTCGACCGTGCAGGAACGACATACGTCTCACTTGGGAACTCTACTCCATGACTAGTCGTGGGAAGTCCATCAACAGCTGCGGGTAGAGATTGTTGTACCGTCGACGCCAGTGGAGAGGTGGACTGCCGAGCAGGTGGTAAAATGCTGGACCGCCGAGAGTAAGTGATAACGGGGTCAGTAGGCTCTGTCGCATAAAAGATCTCCGACGCCGTGATGGTCGGAGGGGCAAGGGTATCTGCACCATCTCGTTCTTGTCTGGGGCTGCTCACCCGAGGTAATGATGCGTCTAGCAACTTGTTGTCTCCCGTCGTAGGCGATAAGATCGGTGAGGATTGGACGTGTTCCTTCTCGACCGTGCTAGG
>QFEM01001655.1:0-26080 GCA_003316205.1 Boletus bicolor
TTTCATAGACCTATATGTTAGGGTAAGGATTAGGAGTTATTGGGGAATAACACATTTAGTGAAAAATGACCAAACATGCGGACAGTTTTTTGAGCCACTGTATGTACAAATCCCAATAAATCCAAGTGGTATGATCTCTATTACAAACGACCAAGAACAATCCACAAGGCTTGAAAGTCTTTCAAGCTACACATGTCCTAGCTCAACAAAGAATGAAGAGAGAGTTGTGTCTATTCAATACAGGCCTACAACCAGGAACAAGTCCCAGAGACAATGACCAGTAAAGCAGTGAACAAAGTGGATTAGATTGGAGATTCAAGTTGCAAAGTATCTAGTTTATATATATTACAGGCATGCACACAGACCATGCTCTGTGTGAGAGGAATTACTATAAATAAACTAAGTGAAGAAGTAAGGCATGGCAAAGAAACAATGAAGATTAAAGGGCTGTGTGAGAAGAATGTAAATTAAAAGGGTGTGTATATCATAAGGCATGAAATCATTAGTTCTAGGCCTAGCCATGTGATGGTTCTCATGGTCACATGCACAGATCATGTAACTGGATACAAAAAAAGAGTGCAAGTCCAAAAATGTTTAAAAATAACATAACTGGCCCAAAGAAAACAAGGGATATCCCAAGCATGCTGGCATGTTAGGAGACTGGGATTATGCAGCTGACCTTTGGTTGCCAGAGGAAAGGAGGGGGTGCATTACAGTGAGTGCAGGCCACTATCAAGGTTCACATCCTGCCTAATGTTATGATATGAACATTTTCAAACATTTTCAGACTTGTTCTCTTTTCTTTTCCAGTCACGTGATCTGTGCACATGACTGTGGGAACCAGCACATGACTAGGTCTAGAACCAATGATGTCATACCTCATGGTACCCACAACCTTTTAATTTCCACTCTTCTCACACAGCCCATTTTAATCTCTGTCTTCTTTTCCCATGCCTTGCTTCTTCCATTAGTCTATTTATAGAAATTCCTCTCACACACAGCATGGTCTGTGCACGTGCCTGTATAGTATATAAGCTAGCACTTTGTGACTGGATCCCCAGTCTAATCCATTTGTTCATATGCTCTACTGGTCATTGCCTGGTGAACTTGTTCCCCTTGTAGGCCTGCACTGAATGGACTAAGACTATCTTCCTCCTCTACTCTTCTGTACCTCTTTTCTATATTCACCAGGACTTGTGTAGCCTGTGAAGCGTCGAGCCTTGTGGTGATCTTGTCGTTTTTGATAGGTTCATAACACCTAATACATCAGCTTCATAGGATATCTTTTCATTCATGGCCAGTGAACTCTTGTCAAAGAATGGTCAAGCAGGACAATATTCTCATAAGGTCTGGCATTACCTTGAATCTTTTTTTTGGGTTCTTTGGATCTTTTTTGTTAACATCAATGGACCCTTATACCAGTGCTGTATGTGGAAAGACAAAAAGAAAGATATTACAAGGAAAGTTCTTCCCAATCCCCATAAGTTGGGTGCTGCTATGTGACACTCAACAGCAGCTCATGTTCCTCTCACTATGCCAAATACTCATGGGTTTGCCTCAGATTCAGACTCCAGCTCTATCAACATGACCACAAGCACTAGCTCAGACCTTTTGGTGATTGGCCTTGTTGGTGTGGAGCAGCAGGACACAAGGCCATTGGTTGACATCATCACTTGCCACCCTTTTAATGACAGGCTGGTGGTGGTGCCAATTTGGGCCACTCCTGGAGTGCATGGCACCAGGCCCCCTTTTGTTCATTGTGGAAAAACTCATTTTCCCCAAACCTGGTTTATTGATTGCATATCTCCCTATTTCTATAACTCTGGCAAGGCATTCCTTCAAGATTTGAAAGAGCTTCATGGATACTTCATTGTTGGAGACAAAAGCAAGGATTCCTTGCCTATCACTCACCAGGTCTTCCTTAATATCTTCAAGAAGATGTTCAATGATATCAACCCACTGAAAGATTGTACAAGTGACAAGGAAATAAAGCAAGGCCAAAGACACTATAATGCTTTGTTAGCCCATCCAGGGAATAGCAATCTCAATGCTAGTTGGAGTGAAAACCAAGTGTCCAGCTAGTAGAAGCATTTTGAAATGTCTGGTGCCAATGGAGGCATGGCAGTCTTTGGCAAAGAGGTCTAAGACATAAACACTTATCTCCTTGTTCATGTAATGATGTCTTTCTTGAATTTGAGGACTTAGACAAGTCACCTCTTGAGTGACTTTTCTTTTTGTGTGGCTTTCTAGCTTTTATGAGAGCTCACTGTTATATATTTCTGACTGATAAAGACTTTTTACTCTATCTAACAAATTGTCAGGCAAAAATAGTGACTAAGCTGGCAGCCCTGGTACTTACCCATGTTAAGACAATCTCTGGGTGTAACTCCAGAACTCCAGAGTTCATAGGGGATAAAGACGTTGGCTTCACCTTATGTGGTGTGCCCTTGCTGTAGGTCGTGTCTTTGTATTTCGGAGCAAAAGTTCGGAGATGATCAAACAGAGGGCTGGAATTGGAGTAGCTGAAAGTCAGGTATCTAAGTCGATAATCAAGCTACAGAGTACATCAGAGTAGTACAGTATATATAGTACAGAGTGCACCAGATTAGTAACAGAACATTCTGATATGTAAGACGGAGTTCAGGATATCTATAAGGGCTGGAGCTGTGCTCCTAAGTGAACACAGGATCAGAGGAATAATGGAGCGAGGAGACTAGTACAAAATGGAAGGAGAATGTAAACAAGATGAAGTCAGATATATATGGAAGTCCAGAAGTCTGGAGTGCGATCTGGGTGAGAACGCATTGGAGATCAAAGAATATACATATGGAGAAGGTCCGGAGGACCAGAATTGAGGTTGTTGGTATGGGATATGACAACCCACCCATAAAGAAACCCATCTGTGAGACCTTACTCCTGAAACCTAAATAATTCTCAGACTCAAAGCAATGCTTCCTTTTCAAGGTAGCAATCTGAGGAAATTGGTGGTGGAGTCATGATGAGTCAAATGTGTTGGATGCTTTTTTTCTTCTGTCATTTGACCATTAAAGCATGCATATCATGGGCTGTGATCAGCTTGCCCATCTTAACCTCCTTCTTGAACCTTCATATTTGCATAAGCTAATGATATGAATATGAGAGGCATTAGGTTTGCAACCACTCCAAGCATGGATAGGGGTAGCATCATATAGTGCTGCTATGGACAAGAGGTGGTGAATATATATACCACTACCAAAGATCCCTTGGAAGCATGGAGATGGTGCAATCTCAAAATAGGTCTTGATGCCATACCCAACAATCCCATTCTGTCCCAGAGTGTAGGTAGCTATTCCATCAAATGTTCTTCAAGCTTGCAAAGGGTCTTCCTGTCTTCATTTAACACTTTCTGAATCAATTCTTCTAGACTGCACATGGTATTTGGATCCACTATCCTGGCTAGGAATGTCTATACAATATCTACTGTCAAATATCACAAGAAAAGATGCTATTAAGCATTGTAAGGAGTTGAAGAGTGTGGCATGACCAATCTATTCCCTCCCAAGTATTCCCATCATCTCTAGCACAGGTTTCAGTGCTGTATTCAAGGCTATGCTGATCTCACATTGATGTTGTTTAATTTCCTCCATGTTGCTGGGTGGTCCAGAGAGTGGAGTGTTCTGCAGTAATGATGTCAAAAGTGGGTGGCAATGAAAAGTCAGTCCATTACCTCTAGAGCAAGTTTCAATGTAATGTTTGAGGACATACTAATTTGAAATTGAAGCTCTTTCATTTCTTTGATCTTCTGCAACAGGAGTAATGAAGATGTTGAGGAGGGAGAGGTCTAGGTGTGACATCAGAATTAGATTGAGGTGATTGGAAACAACTACCTTTGCCAGCATAAACAAAGAAGAGATTTGGGAAGTGCCAAAATTGTTCAATTTTTCTATCATTTCTATTGCAGTTGATTTGGAAGCAAGTGGAATCTCTTGATTTTTGTGTAGGGGCAGGTGGAAACCACCAGAAGTATCATTTCCTCTCTTGTTTTGAAGGAGGTTGATTACAGTGGAAATGTATGATGCATTCTGGAAGTGATGTAGGTCATCCTCAAAACTCTCTTCTTTATGATGGGGAGAATTAAGCCCATTGGAGATGACTTGGTGCTGAAGGACTGGGGAAGAGGCAGAGCTTTGAGTATAACTTATGATGATTTCTGAATGCATGTGCTGGAAAATGCATTATCAGCAGCAGTTGGTCTGTTGCACTTTGCACCATAGGGTGGACCACTCTTTATGAAAGGAGATGACTGAACAATCAGTAAGCAATGCACATTGGCTGTAAGAGGCAAAGTTCAAGGTGCACACTTTTTAGATTTTGTGCTAATGTTTTGGAGGCAGTCTTCTTTGCAGGTGTCTTTACACTAATGCTTGTGCTTTTTAGCAGGCTTGGCTTACTGTTCATGTAACTGCTGGTACCTTCAGCAGAAATAAATCACAGGCAGAGGCAGGTAAGAATGCAACACTAGTAGCACCTAACTTACTTCTTTCAGTCCTACTATGTGCATTCTTCAACTTTACTGGCACCTTCTTCACCTCTCATTGGACCACAGCCTCATCTGTGCAGTCTGATTTGCTAACCCAGCTCAGTTCCCATGGCTTTTGAGTGTCAGGATCTATGCCCTTCCAGACAACCTAATCTATTGGCAGATTCTGCAGTGATCTCTTTCACTTCCCAGAGTTCCTGTCATTGTTGGGGCAGGTGACAAAGGAGGTTTCATAAAAAATGCTCATGTTTCAGAAGTCAGAGTGGACATATGGAGGGTATCCAAGTGAGGGAGGATGGTTGTGGAATGAGATTTGGAGTGTACTGCCTGAGTAGCATATTAAACAAGGATTTGAGTTGACCAACTGAAAAATACGGTATTGCTTACCTCTTAGCTTGGCATTGAATGGTCATGCTCTATCACTGGTCATGGCAGTGAATCAGTTCAAAGTTGAGGGCTGCAGCCACTAGGATGGGCAGCAAAATATCTAATCAGATCATGGCTTCCCAGCCATCATACCATCCCAACTCACAGATGATGTAAGACTTCTCACTACCAGGATGATAGTAACATATGTCATCTGGTTCAGGATAGGAGGTGTTCTTCAAGTGTTATGTGCCCAGAACAAAACTTGAACATTGCATGATGGCCCTCAACTGTAGTGAATTGTGCTCATCCATAGTGGGAATAGAACAACCACCATAACTGGACCAGCAAACTTACTGCATGCTGACCAGTGACCTGAATGTGGCACAACTTCTTGAGGACAACATCATGCTTCAGAAAGATCTGGAGCGATGGTGTAGCTATCCATGCTGATCTGAGTCATCCAGTATATCTAGTGCATTCCAGATATATAGAACCAGCTACATAAATTTGTCTGCCAGCACAATAAATAACATGATCAAGTGTTTGAAGATGATGTGACACTGGGCCTGGTACTAGGTAGCCTAAGTGGCTGGCCAGGTCTTAGGCTTGTTCTTATTGCCATCTATAACCAGTTCTATTATTTACTTCTCATTTAAGAATGGCTTGCTCTTCTCTCCAAGTCTACTGGCAGCCTGGCAAGAAATGTGGTATAAAGCTCCGAAACTTCAAGCATGCCTCAGTCCCATCCAGCCTTCTTGAAGAAATGTTCTACTGGCCAGCCACTGCCTCATAGAGCAATCTAGGAAGCAATGGAGTCACAATGCGGAAATCACTCTTCCTTTCAAAAGCCTTTTCTCAAAACATGCAACTGTGCAAAATCATACAAAGATTTGGTGACCCCTGAATATGATCATCATTGGCACTACTCTTGTAACTTTCAATTGATTCAAGGTCTTTGTGGGACTAGCCAAACAATACAAAGGTATGAAGATGTTATTTTGTCATTGCTAGAAGTAAATAATCTGTGCAAGTCCCATATCTGCTGCTGTCCATGTTGTCCCTGGTGATTCACATGCTGTTCTCAACCCACAATATGACCTATATACATTCACCCCGATCTAGTTTCACTGATGTACACCTCATTCTCTCCCCATTGCATGCCAACAGAATACATGGTGCAATGCCACATGTCTTTACTCACAGAGTTTGTTATGATGCTGGATTTCGATTTTGCTATTTATACTGACTTTTAATTATGGTCATATTTGAGACAGGTTTGATGGTGAAGTTGGATGCAGCCTTTGGAATGGTCATGCAGTGCTAGTAATTCCAGCATTTGAATACACCAGTCAACTAGATGGGATTGATCTGGATACTTTTCCAAGTGACAAAAATGTTTTTTTCAACTCTCACTTGTATTTCAACAAAGTTGAATTCTATCCTTTTGTTAACAAAGGGAAAATTGACATGTTTCATGAATCATGGGCTCTGGGAGAGATACACACAATCAAGCAGTACCAGTCTGTGTATAAACTATATGTCATCTCAAGAAAAAAGAACCAACTTGGTGCATACTAGGCCTTAGTCACCACACTGCTGCCTATCATATTGCTTTATATCACAGGTGTGATGAATGCCTTGTGGAACATGGAGGAAACAAGGCTGATTGCTTGTATGAAATGTACCTCTTTGAGTTTCATTTTTCATCCTTGTGGACCATTTCTTGATTCATCAAAGCCATGTGTTTGAAGAAGCTCCATGCAGGCTCAAGGTATACGATTCACTCTATTGGCCTGGCATCCAATTTGTCTGATGTGCATTTGTTGGCTTGAAGTGCAAAAGCAATTGCAAGATCTATCAAAGCTTTAAAGAGGAAATTTGCCTAAGGTGAGTATTCTTGGTATCTACCAGCCTTTGTGGGATGAACTCATCAGTTGTTTGTGTTATAATATGAACATTTTCAAACTTTTTCGGACTTCAATCTTTTCTCTTTCCAGTCACGTGATCAGTGCACGTGACCGTGGGAACTAGCCATGACTAGGTCCAGAACCCATGACGTCATACCTCATGGTACCCACGCCCTTTTAATTTCCGCTCTTCTCACACTGCCTCTTTAATCTCCGTTGCTTCTTTTCCCGTGCCTGGCTTCTCCTATTAGTCTATTTATGGTAGTTCCTCCCACACATAGCATGGTCTGTGCACGAGCCTGTAACATATATAAGGTAGACACTTGCGACTGGAATCCCCAGTCTAATCCACTTCGTTGTTTGCTTTACTGGTCATTGCCTGAGGGACTTGTTCCTTCTTGTAGGCCTGCATCAACTGGATCCGGACTTCTCCTCCATCCTCTTTTCTCTCTTCACCAGGACACGTGTAGCCTGCAAGACATTGAGCCTTGTGGTTGTTTCTGTTGTTCGCGATAGTTCATAACAGTTTGCTTCAAGGTATCTTCAACAGCATTGTGATGCTGGCATATTAAACACCACTTCAGGACACAACGTCATAGAGGTTTGCAAGAAGCTTGAGGAGGTCTCAAGTGGGGCTGCATACATACATTTCTTGCAGTCTTGTGTCATGCAAGTATTTCTCTTGCAGCATTGGTTCTTTCTACACTGAAAATGCACCTCAATCAGGTTAACTCCGTGTCCATCAAACCCATCTTGAGCTATTGTGCTGTGAGTTGGCTGATGGAAGGGCAGGTTCACAAGAGAATGAGTGCACAGGATTGTACACAAGATAGAGATACAATGACTTCCAACATGGATTGTACTGGCTTATGGGCTTCATCTGTGATTCATTCTGATGACAGTCTCACTCACTAAGTTCTGCACAAGCAAGGGGACATATGTGATGGTGTACAAGGTATCATGTTCACTATTGCCCTTGATTCTTCTTCATCTCACTGCCTTTGTCATATCCCATAAATCCATGAGTCCACCTCTGACAGCTCCAACATCTCTGGTGCTGTACGCACCAACTCCGAAACTATATCATCTATATCACAACTCCAGTCCTCCGGAGCTGCCCCTCCGTTTCATCTATCCTGTAAAGTACATTTCCAATACTTTCGTTATACTCCGTTCACTCTATGTCCTGACTTCCCCATTATCCCTGACTCCGTTGTAGTTACCTGTTGACTCTTTGGTTAGTTTCCTCCGTCTTGTTACTCACCCTAGAAAATACTTGTCCCCTTGAAAATACTTGTACCCCTGGACTTTAGTACTCCATCTCCCGTTTTACCTCCGTATATAAACCTTCGTATCTAGTACGGTAGTTCAGCTAGATAATCAACTTAGACACCAGCTATTCCCTTTCCAAATCATCTCCACCCCTTGTAGCCCTAGTCAATCATATTGTTTATCTCCAAACCTCTGCTCCGAAATCCAAGGACCCGATCAATAGCAAGGGTGCACCACATACGGTGAAGCCAATGTCCTATTCCTGCAAACTCCGGAGTTCTGGAGTTATGCTCAGAGATCATTGGCATGGTCTTAACAGCCTTTAACCTGGGGGTACTCCAAGATCACCAATGAAATTGTCACTTTGAAGGAGATCCACCTGGATGTGGAGGAAGGCATGCCTTCAACAGAGACAAAACTCATTCTTGTGTTTGATACTGTGACCAAGATTTCAAGAAGTATATGGATTAACATGGTGACAGCAGTGCTCTCAAGCCTGCAATGGTTCAAAGCTTCATATACCAACTCTTGAAGGGCACTTTTTTCTGTCACAAGACCTGTGTCTTGCACTGTGATCTCAAGCCCTGAAACTTTCTTATCAATTGCAAAGGGGAACTCAAGTTGGGCAACTTTGGGCTGGCATGGGCTTTTGGAGTCCCTATCAACACATTCTCAAATGAGGCCTGTACTAGCAATTTTTCACCTGTGGTTTCTGTCCAACTCAATTCAGGTTGTTACCCTGTGGTACCATGCTCCTGATGTGCTCCTGGGTTCTCAGACATACAACACCTCCACCAATGTTTGGTCATGTAATTGTATATTTGCAGAAATGATTTTAGGTGTATCTCTTTTATGTGGTTGCAATAACCAAGATCAGCTACTTTGTATTATGCAAATCATAGGCACCCCAGGTGACTGTGTTCTCTGGAAGATAGCCAATGACTCCATATACAGTTGCAAATTACCCTATGTTTTTATTATTATCTCATTGTCTTGACAGATATTACTATTAAGCAATATCCTAAATACTCCAAGAACTCCTTCAAACAAGTTCTACCTAAAGTGTCACATCAGAGTACATCTCTTGCTTCCAATGAAGACTATCCCATCTAACCCAATCCTGATAGCAATTGACCTTCTTGAGCGTCTAATGCAGTTTGATCCCACTGAGAGAATTATTGCTATAGATGTATTTTTTTACATTCACAGCCAGCCCCCCTTCATATGGCCTGTTAAGACCGTGCTGATGATCTCCGGAGTTCATAGGGGATAAAGACATTGGCTTCACCTTATGTGGTGCACCCTTGCTATAGGTCGTGTCTTTGTATTTTGGAGCAAAAGTTTGGAGATGATCAAACAGAGGGCTGGAATTGGAGTAGCTGAAAGTCAGGTATCTAAGTTGATAATCAAGCTACCGAGTACATCAGAGTAGTACAGTATATATAGTACAGAGTGCACCAGATTAGTAACAGAACATTCTGATATGTAAGACGGAGTTCAGGATATCTATAAGGGCCGGAGCTGTGCTCCTAAGTGAACACAGGATCAGAGGAATAATGGAGCAAGGAGACTAGTACAAAACGGAAGGAGAATGTAAACAAGATGGAGTCAGATATATATGGAAGTCCAGAAGTCTGGAGTGCGATCTGGGTGAGAACGCATTGGAGATCAGAGAATATACATATGGAGAAGGTCTGGAGGACCGGAGTTGGGGTTGTTGGTATGGGATATGATATGGCCCATCTCTGACACCAGGATCGATGCCACCCCCTCAGTTCAATTTCCCCCACCTGTTATAGTTCTTTCCTCTTGGTATGGGTTACCTGTCAGCCCCTTTTTCTTTTGTCTACCTTATGCCCCTTTCTTTTACATTGATCCATGACTGAGGCTCCTTGACTGATCTCTTGGCTGACTTCTTGACTAACTTCTTGACAGATGGCCATTCTCCTCTAGGATAGTCCTTCCCCTCTGCCCTATCCTCATGTCCCCTTTTTGGTAGCAGCATAGCTTGGTCCGTGCTCCTTATCAGTCTCCATAAATATGCCATGTTTGTACTATTATATCTCTAGCTAGTTCTATGCAATACCAGTGTTACTTCTGGCTACCAGACCTGTGCCACTCAAGAGTGCCTTTGTCTGAGAACCCCATTGGCTCTAACAGTCAACAATCTACTGCTGAATGATCGCTAAAGCTAGAACTTGACGCCTTTACCCTCATGTGCATTTACCACCCACAGTCATGGGTCCAGCAGCAACAGCAAACACAACAACCACAACAACTAATGGTTCAGCAGTCTGCAGGACAACAATATGTTGTCCAACAAGCAGGATACACTCCTCTGTTAGATTCTGGTTGTGCACTTTGCGCTTTTAGAGTAGTTTTCCATATTTAGACATCAGCCACATTGTGGCTGACTGTTTGTGTTTATTTCTCCACACTGTCCATAGTCAGAGTTCCTCTGTCAGCGCTTTCCCCAGTTTCTGACAGAGGACTCTAGCTGAGTGGTTCCAGCTGATAACAGGTTATGAGCCCCGCGCTCTAGACACTCCCAAATAGCTTGTGTCCCTCGACGAAATTTTTTCGCCCTACCAGAACTGTCCTACTCCACAACTCCCCTACTCTCATCGCTCTTTCTCAATTCCCCACTCCTCTCACACCCCGTCTTGTCCTCAGAACACCAACAGCATTCCCATCGCATCCAGCCTCTCTCTGGAACCAACTATGTCACCTGGAGCGAAGAGATGAAGGCCCTCTTTCACTCAAAGGGCCTCTGGAGACTTGTTGATGGGAAGGAACTTCATCCTACTACTCCTAGGACAGAGCAGACTGCTTGGGACATCAAGCAGGACAAGGCAGCTGGCGAATTAATGCTCAATATTGCGCACGACCAGCAAGTCCACATCCGAGCGGACCAGGACGACCCCACAAAGGCCTGGAACGCACTGAAGAAGGTCTTCATGCAGCAGAAGGCCAGCAGTCATTTCTGTTAGATTCTGATTGTGCACTTTGCACTTTTAGAGTAGTTTTCCATATTTAGAATGGCACCAGACAGGGTGGAAACAGGTGGAATCGCAAGATGCGCTCCACTCTCGAATCCTTGGGGTATACCCAGACATACTCTGATGCAGCTGTCTACATCTTCGCTCAAGATGATGTCCAGATCATCCTGCCTGTCTTTGTCGACGACACCAAATCTCTTGATGCAATCAAGCAGGCAATCGCTGATTTGAGGAGGCACTTCAAACTGCGCGATCTTGGGCCTACGACGGAGATCCTGGGTATCAAGATCAACTGTGATCGCCAGAAGCGCTCTCTCACCATCTCCCAGCGACAGTATTGCATCGACATGCTCTCTCGGTTCCATATGGCCGATTGCAAGGCTGTCTCGACGCCCATGGACCCAGCCAGGTCTGTGCCTCTTGCGCAATCAGAGTCCCAGGACAGCAGAAGAGCGCAACTTCATGCGATCAGTCGATTATGGGGGTGCCATTGGCTCCTTGCAGTACCTGTCCTGCACCACTCGTCCAGATATCGCATTTGCTGTAGGTCAGCTAGCATCACCCATTCCCCTGATTCTACAACCTCTGAGCTCTTCACCACATTCTCGGATGCAAATCACGGTGGTTGCAAGGACTCTGGGCGGTCCACGAGTGCATATGTGGTCAAGATTGGTACTGGCGTCATGTCCTGGATGTCCAAGCATCAGCCTATCGTCGCTCTCTCTACCACAGAAGCAGAGTATGTCGCAGCATGCAAAGCTGGCAAGGAGATTGTCTGGATGCGCAAACTACTCCAGGATCTGGGCTTTGAGGCCACTGGTGCTTCGACACTGCACATGGACAACTAGTCAGCCATCCAGGTGGCGAAGCACCCAGAGCATCATGGTAGGATGAAGCATTTAGATCTTCGGTGGTATTGGCTTCGAGATGTTGTTGATCGTGTCAACATTGTTGTCTGCAGTATCCCCAGTCAGTGGTGCGACATATGGTAATGGTGTGGTGATTTGGGATGGTGGTGGGTTGGAGGGTGAAAGAAGGGTAGTTTGCTCATCAAAATCGGCGCGTTCTGAGATAATGGTGCGCTTGGTAGTGGGGTTGTAGAATTTCCATCCCTTGTAACCATCTGGATACCCAATGAAGACGCATTTCTCATAGTGAGGGTGCAGAGCGCTGCGTTTATCCTTCTGGATATGCACATAAGCAGTCCAACCCCACACACACAAGTGGGAGACATCTGGTTTGCGTCCATGCCATAGTTCGTAGGGTGTAGCATTGTCCAGTGCAGCTGTGGGGCATTGATCCCAGACATGAACCAATGCTGCAAGTGCCTCGCCTCAGAATGACATGGCAAGGCCAGATTCCTTGAGCATTGCTGTCATTCACTCAGACAGGGCGCGATTCGCTCGTTCGGCCACTCCATTCTGCTGCAGACGCGCTCGAACTGTGTGCTGGCGCTCAATACCACACTTGGTGGTGAACTTGAGCATGGCATTGCTCATACACTCGCCTCCCCCATTGTCCATTGAGTGCCTAATGGTCCGTATGCTGGTTCTACGCTAGTGAACCCAGGTTTGTGTGATCACCTGTGACATCATGTCTGACGAGGACAGTATTCCCTTGAGCTATAGTAAAGCTCTTCCAGTTCTCCCACCCCACCTCTGTTTGCCACTGGAGTTTTTTGAGGACATCCCCTTCCTGCCTTCGGTCCAGAGCACAGAAGAAGCCAGACCAATACCCTGTGTGCTCGGACTATGCATTCTCCAGTCCCACACCAAGTCTCACAACTTGATCGCCTTTATCACCACTTTTGGCTGGTATTGGCTTGAACCAAACAGAGATTTAACCCCCACCTCTTCCAGTGCAGCTGCTATAAGTGCTCCTGAGAGCAGCCCCTCAATGTCAACATAGTGGTCATTCTGATCACTGACATCTCTGACTACCATTTTTCTTGGCACTCCACTGAGGTCATCGTCAGCTTCACCCTCTTCGTCAGCTTCATCTCTTCCTACACTATCTGGCTTGTATATACTGGGCATAGAACCCGATCTGCCAGTCAAGACTCCTCCTCCTCCTTCCAATTGCCTGGCCCCCTCTAGGCCAAAAAGGAAGGGTCTCTGGTTCCACTGCAATAAGCAGCAAATGGACCAATACCTGTTCATATTTGAATAGGAGTGTCATCATGTTTTTTTCAACCACTTCCGCCCTTATCTCCGCCCCTGCTCTGTCCGAAAGAAGCCAAAGTGCTATGTCTAGCCACTCTACCCCCCATCTGTACCTGCACACTTTGTGTCCCTCCTCCCATATCAAAGTCCAGTCTTCTCAGCCAACATCCCTCACCTTGATGGCGAGCCTAACCGCAGCAATGAGCAAGTGGGTCACACTCCAACTCAAGGTCACTGACTTCGTGTGGGCCACGTGGAGATATGAGTTCATGATGAAGTACCCCGGCCTCCCAACGCCACCATTAGACGCTCCCACAGAAGACCCCCCACATCACTCTCTGCCTAGGGGACCATTATCTCCACCCCCTACGGAGAATCCCGCTCTCCCACCAGTTCCACCTAAAGGGGGATGGCCTAAAGCCCCAGGCCCATCAGGAACCCCCAGTTCCAACTCTGACCAACCCCCGGGTGTTCCCTTTCAACCAGGGTCCTCTGGTAGAATCCGAGGTTGGGAACCCAATCCCAAGATTGGAAAATCAATCTATGCCAAGCCAGTGGTGTATGACAGCAACAAGGAGAAGTTCATCTCCTGGTGGAGGACGGTGACAGTGTACATGCGCAGCTTCGAAGTAGAACCATTGAGTTGTCAAAAGATTCTCATCACACTATCCTACATAACCAGTGACAATTCCACAGGATGATACACCAACCTGATGATCTCCAGGAGAGCAGACAAAGCCATGAGGTTCAGATCCTTCGAGGAAAACCTTAAGTGCACGTTCCAACCAGCTGGCTTGAAATGAAGGGCACAGATGAAGCTCTTCGCTCTCAAACAGGGCACCAACTCAGTGGAGGACTACTTCACCAAGATGTACCAGCTGGCCATGGAAGCTGAATTCAATGAGCAACACAATGCTTGGACCCTCATCGACCTTGTCCGCCGAAACACCCGCCAGACCTTGGTCAACCATGCGGAGGATAACAATCACACATTGGTAGAGAGCAAGGACCTCTACCAATGGGAAGAGGTTCTCCAGAAGACAGAGGAAATCCTCTAGGAAGAGAGCAAAAGGCAGCAGGCTGCCCAACCAGCTGGCACTACAACCAGCCAATTGCGCTTCATCCTGAGGAAGCCACAAACTCAGTACACACCTGCCGGCCCACCGTCCCAACCAGCTGCCACAAATACCCCACACCCTAATGCCTCCAGCACCTTCCCCAAACATGGAGCTCCTATGGAGCTTGATAAGGCACGTGCTGCTGGAATTTGCTGAAAGTGCAGAAAACTGTGGCCATGTGCAGAACACCCTCCCTGTCCTCATGGCCCTTGCACTTGTATGATCCAGTGGAATGGCCAAACCATCTCCCCCAACCAATTTTCCCAACTCTGTGCTTTGATGAACACAGCCGAAACCTTGGGGCAGGTTCAGGAGGAACCACCAAAGATAGAAAAGTCGGACTCAGAATCAGGTTTTTAGTCTGTACAGTAGATAACAGCCAATCTCCTGTACCAGTACCTAAGTCATTGTCATCCTCGAATTGATATACAATTTTAACACACAATGACAAGGCTGAGACCAACAATAAGATCCAAGTAAACCTTCCAACCCTGACTTTAGATGTTGTCAGAGCAAAAAAGGAAATACCACTTTCCGTGTGAGGATCTCCAGGTGCGGCCAGATATGATCTATATGCCATGGAAGATATGGTAGTTCCTGCTCACGGACATGCTCTGATATCAACCAGGCTATCTATGAAAATTCCACCAGGCCATTACAGCCGAATTGCACCAAGAAGTGGGTTAGCTGTAAAGAAAAAGCTAACAACAGGAGCTGGTGTAATCAACAGCAATTACCAAGGAGAAGTAAAAATCCTCCTGTTCAATCTGTCAGGAGAAGAGTTTGTGGCTAAAGCTGGAGAGCGAGTAGCACAACTAATCCTTGAGAAAATCTTGATCCTGCCAGTCAGAGAAGTAAAGTCCCTTGATGAAACAAAATGAGCGGACAAAGGGTTCAGAAGCACTGGAACCTCTTCGATAGGTGGTTAGAAGGATACATTCATTACATTCTCCCACCAAAAACCAAAGAACCCGGAGTTCCAATCACTACTGGATGAACCCAGTTGACCCCTGGACCATCTGATGGATGAAGGTGCAAGCAGAAAACCCAGATACTGCAAGGAACCTCGGGCATCTGAGATCCTTCATCCACAAATCCAGGAAGGCCAAAGTTACCCCCGATCTACTCACGGATCTAAAACAGATGAGCAACTCCGATGCACACTGGATCTTGAGGGATCTGCAGAGACCCCCCAAGTATAAGAAGGCATCGGTCAGAAAGGAGCAAAACTCCCTTGAGGTACCCGCAACTTTAAAAATGTCCAACAGCACCAGCACAGAAGTTAAAGCGCTAATAGACTCCGGCTGCACGGGATCTTCGATCCACAAGAAGTTTGTAGCTGAGAAGGGGGTTATGACCCACAACCTCCCTCAACCAATGCCAGTCTACAATGCTGACAGATCTCTTAACATCTTAGGAAAGATCAAGAAATTTGTCATTGTTGAAATGCAGATCAAGGATCACAAGGAACAAATAGCCCTTGCTTTAACAAACCTTGGTCCCAACACGATCTTCTTAGGGTACGATTGGCTGAAGGCCCACAACCCTAGCATTGATTGGAAAACTGGATGGATGTCCTTTCAATGTGAGGAGGATCACATGCCACAACTGGAGAGTTGCGATGACAATGATGATGAGGACACCAATTTCCATCTGCATAATGGAGATTGGCTGTTTAAGCTCGATACAGAGAGCTACCTCCGAAACACTGTGACTGACATAGCTGCAAGAGACTTTGCGACTAAAAAGAAGAAAACCTTCGAGGAAGCAACTCCTCAATACGTCCATGATTATGCAGATGTATTTGCCAAAGAGAGTTTCAATAGGCTACCCCTGAGATGTCCTTGGGATCATGCTGTTGAACTCCTCCCAGGAGACCACACAGTAGACTGAAAGGTTTATCCGTTAAACCTGGGAGAACAAGAGGAGTTAGATAAATTTCTTGAAGAAAATCTCAAGTCAGGATGCATCCACCCCTCCAAGTCCCCATTTGCCTCCGCCTTCTTCTTCATCAAAATGAAGGATGGCCGCCTCTGTCCAGTACAGGATTACTGGAAGCTGAATGAAGTCACACGATGCAACCAGTCCAGAGGTACTTCTCTACTTCTCGATTGATCTGCTCTGTCTGTCTGTCTGTCTGTGGGTGGTATGCCGTGGACGGATTGGCCTCTATTTGTAACAGGGTGTATAGATCCCACATGAACAATGAGATGAACTGGGTACCATGATTGGATATCACCTTCCTGGGCACTCCATGCAGTTTGAATATGTGGTCTCTAAACAGCATGGCAACTCCTTGGAAGGTGACCATATCAGTGGTGGAGATGAGATGGATCATCTTGGAGATTGATCTATGACTACAAGGATAGCATTCTTTCCTTGTGATTGTGGTAGTGGTCCAATCAGATCTACCAAGATGACCTTCCAGGGGGCCGAGGGAATCTCATTTGGGTGTAACGGTGTTTGCGATGGTGTGGTTTTAGCCTTCACCTTCTGACATGCGTTGCACTCTTTTACATACTCTTCTACATCCTTCCTTAGGGACAGCCAATAGTATTTGCTCATGATTAAGTTGTAAGTTCTTCATACACCAGGGTGACCCAATATAGGGTGATCGTGGTTGGCTTTGATGACTTCCTCACGGAGTTTGGCATCGTTCAGGATGTAGATGAGATCCTTCCATCTGACGAGATCATCCTTCTTTGTCCAGAGAGACTCTGGCTTCTTTAATCCTTCCTTCACAAAGCCCTCTAATTTGTATTGTAGCTTCTTGATGCAATCTAGGATGTTTGAAGAGGCTATGGCTTTTACGAAAAGGGAGTCTGGCAATAAGATTTTGCTGTTGGTTGTTGGTGTTCACCCCCTTCTCATAATCTGGCCTTCTGGACAGAGGGTTGGCTGGGTTCATTTTGCCTGGTCTATAGCTGAAGGACAGCTTATATTCCTGGACAATTTGTTGCCATCTTGCTTGACGGCAGGAGAGATCTTGAGGTTTACAGAAGAACTCAAGGTTCTTGTGATCCGTTAACACCTCCACTGGATGGACAGCTTCAAGGAGATATTGTTGCCACTCTTTGAGTGCAAAGATGACTGCTAGCATTTCCAGATCCATGGCGTGGTAGTTACCTCCATGTTGTTGAGTAATCTGGAGATGAACACAACTGGGTGCCACACTCCTTCTTGGCATTGGGACAGCACTGCTCCTACTCCAATCCCTGATCTGTTGGTTTCAATGCGGAATGGGTTGTCATTGGTGGGCATAGTCAAGGTGGGGGCTGTAGACACCATCTCCTTGAATTGTTAGAAGGCTTGCTGGCAAGCTGGCGACCAATTGAAGTCTTTCTTCACCAACATGAGCGTGCTTAGGGGTCATGCAATTTGAGCAAAGTTCTTTACAAATTGTTGGTAGAAGTTCAGGAACCCCAAGAATCCTCTCAGGGTCTTCTTCAAAGTTGGAACTGGCCAATCTTTGATTGCTGCTACCCTCTTTTTGTCCATCTTGACCTCGTTTTGAGATACTACTAAACCAAGGAATTCAGTCTCTTTGACCTCAAAGTCACACTTGTCGTGTTGTAAATACAAGTGGTTGTCACTCAGTATTTGTAGTACCTTGCATACTACCTTGCGATGCTCCTCCAGGGTTTTTATGAAGATCATGATGTCATCGATATAGACAACCATGACTCCATGGTTGATCAGATCCTGGAAGAGGGAATTCATCATTGTCTGAAAGGTGGCCAGGGAGTTGCACAATCTGAAGAACATTACCAGGGGTTTGAAGAGACCCTGATTTGTTCAGAATGTGGCTTTCCACTTGTCTCCTTCCACCATTCGCACATTGTTATACCCCCATTGCACATCAAATTTGGTGTAGTACTTGGCAGATTTGAGTTTATCTACCAATTCAGCAATCAGGGGTAATAGATACTGCTATATAAATCACTGCCAAATCGATTGGGCTGACTGGCTCCCCATCGCTGAATTCACTCACAACTCATAGATGTCCAGTGCCACAGGCACCTTTCCCTTCATACTCAATTTTGGACAACAACCAGTGATGCCCACGAGGAAAGCTGAAGTCAGAAACAAATCTGCAACAGAGTCTGTAGTTGTTATAACTTCCTCTCTTTTCCCCTATCTTTTCGCATCACGTGACTTCTCCCACGATCACGTGATCACTCACACTCTTTCATCAGGTGATCCTCCCTTCTCTATCACGTGACCTTCCGCTCTTCCCTGTCACATGATACTCACCTGATCTTCTTACCCCTTTCCTTATCTCCGTAGACCATGACGTCATTGGTCCAGACCTTGGTCCGGTCCTCCTATCTCTTATCACTTATCTCTGACGTCATACCTCACACATCACATGTGGTATTCATCTCCGCTGTCTTCCTTTTAATCTCCGTTCACCCCTATCCCTTTATATCCATTTCTTCCCATGACATCCTTCTATTTCCTCGGCTTTCCCACATGATGTCATAACCCACAACCCTTACCCTATACCCTGTACTTCTATTCCCATGTACTAGTAGATCCTTATATATACGGCCCCTTGGACACTAGGATCGCTAGTTTGATTCTAGTTGTCTTTGGGACCTACTCTGCGGACTACCTCCCTGGTTAGACTCCACTGGTGTCAACTCACCTCTCTTCCATTGTTTACATCTGTCGGAGTTATCTCCCATCGTTGGGTCATCAAATCCCGGTACGGACTAAGCAAGAGGTTCCCTCGGGCTGCCGCCTTTCCGCCGTCGCCTCTTTTCTCAGCGAGTCTCTTTCCTTCTCTCTTCTCGTTACTCCTTCGCCTTTCCCCCCCCCCTCAGTCTTCCCTCGGTCTTGGCTTAGTTTGTAACAGTAGTGAGGATGAAATCGAGCTTTGAGGTAGCACAAAAGGCACTAGAAAAGGTGGCAGAATTGATGAAGACATCTCACAATAAGGGAGCCCACAAAATCGTAGAATACTCCATGGATCAACAAGTCCTCCTCAAGGCAAAAAACATAAAAACCGACCGACCCATGAAGAAATTCGATGACAAACGATACGGACCCTTCAAAGTGAAAGCGAAAGTCGGAGTAGCAGCATACGAACTGGAGTTGCCTAAGACATGGAAAGGAATCCACCCAGTGTTCAACGAGTCTCCCCTCACCCCCTACATCACCAGTTCCTATCCCAGGCTGAACCAAAACCCCCACCTCTAGTCATCGTACAACAGGAAGAAGAATACAAAGTAGAGGAAATCATAGATTCCCAACAGAAGCGAAACAAGACCAAATACTTGGTACACTGGAAAGAGTATTCCTAAGAAGAATGCACTTGGAAACCCAAATCCAATGTCACCCACACCACCAAGAAGGTTGATGACTTTCATCAAAAACACCTAGAAGCTGCTTGTGCCGTAGTAGCTGCTGCTGTGTGCACTCCAGCTGAACCATGCAACTGTTCCCTCTGCATCAAAAACACTCTGCTCTTCTCTGATGCCAACTTCAAACCCTTCACCACCTCACTCAATTGTCTCCCTGACTTGCTCTTTGAGATTCCTCCACCCGACACTGATCCAATCGTCAATGGGATTCTGGTTGACCAGGAGTTCGACCCCTGAGAAGGGGGTTATGAAACAACAACATGAAATTTCCCTTATCTAATCTAATCTAATCTAATCTAATCAAGATCTTTCCAGAACATGCCATCTATAACATCATCTTACATAATCTTCCAGAACATTCTGTTTTCCAGGCCTGCCCTAAAGCAGTCCCAGTAGTATAAGTAGTTGATCCAACTCATGTATTCATTAAGTTTGGAATTTCATTTCTTTAAGTGCAATATCACACTTAGTGACTGTGTTTCTTTTGTGGTCTTTTCAACCAAGTCCAAAAGGACTCATGAATTGCAAGGAGCTCCTTGTTGTGGGTATTGTAATTGAGCTCCAGAGTGGAGAGAGTATGAGAGTAGAAGGTAACAGGCTGGAGTTCCTCATCCAGACAACAGATGGAGAGGATACCAGTGATGGTGTAGTGGTAGGCATTGGTTTCTACAATCATTGGAGCGTCAGGCAACCAATGGGTGAGGATAGGAGTGGAGGTAAAAGCATCTTTCAAGATATGGAAGGTAGAGCAGCAATCATCACCAAAAGATCATGGAGTGCCTTTATGAGTAAGGCAAGTTAAAAGAATGACAATGTTGGAGTAATTTGCTATAAAGCGACAGTAGAAGTTGGCAAAGCTGAGAAAGGATTGAATGTCTTTAACCTTCTGAGGTTCTGGCCAATCTTGTATAGTCTTAATCTTGTTTGAAGACATGGTGAGACCAGAGGGTGAGAGGAAGTAGCTGAGATACTCAGTAGTGTCTGTAAACCACTCACATTTCCTTTGCATAGAGGCTATGTTTGTGGAGTCTCTAGAGGACCTCCTAAACATGCTCTTTTGTGGAAGGCAGGGTCTATGGAGTAGATCAGGATGTAGTCTAGGTATACTATGACACAAATGTCCAAAAGATCAGCAAAAATGGTATTAATGAACCACTGGGATGCTGCAGAGGCATTTGTAAAACCAAAAGGCATAACTAGCCACTTATAAGAGCCATAGTGTGTTCAAAAGGACATTTTCCATTTATCTCCCTTCGTAATGCAGACTAGATGGTAAACATGCCAGAGGTTGATTTTTATGTAGATCTTGGTGTGGCTTGGAGTGTCAAGGAGGTTGGAGATACAGGGAAGGGGATAAGTGGTTTTTTTTGTGATCTTGTTGAGTCCTTGGAAGTTGATGCAAAGACAGAGGAAACTGTCCTTCTTGTGGACAAAGAGAACCAGAGCAGTGTGGAAAAATGAAGAGGGATGAATGAACTCCATTGCTAGGTGCTCATCAAGGAACATCTGAAGTGTCTCAAGCTTGAAGGGAGAGAGAGAGTATGTAGTCCTGATAGGAGGTGAAGCATCATATTCCAAGTCAATCTTCAAGTTGTGTTTGCAATATGGAGCAGGTGTATCAGATTTGCTTTTGCTGAAGACATCAGCAAAGTTGTGGTACTCCAGAGGAATACTGGAAGGATTGACATGCTCAGAGGTGACAGAAGCAGAGCAGAGATCACTCTTCTGGGGGTGGATCTGCATACTACTCTGCATGGAGCCTTCAAGGTGACAGGCTAGTGCAAATGCAGGGGTACTAATGATTGTGATCAGAGGGGCTTTTCAGTCAGAGAAACTAGTAGGATCAGATGGAGTCAGATTAGCTGGAGGCTGCAGAGGGGAGCTCAGGAGTACTGGCAAACTCTGCTCTGGTGCATGGAAAGAGATACTGCTCAAAACCCAATCAATCAACAGAGTGTGGTGGGTGAGCCAGTTGTATCATAGAACAAGGGAGCAGGAGGAATCCAGTGGAGTAACATATAATGTCATTGGAGTGATATCACCAGTTTGAAAGTGGACAGAAAGCTTGATGGCTTGAATTATCTTACAGTTGGTTGTTCTGTCAAACGGGTGGAGCTGAAGCGGAGATACAGGGTAGGTTGAAAGTATGTTTATTCACAAATGCAGTATTAATGAAACAATCAAAAGAGCCAGAATCTATGAGGGCAAGGAAAGGGGGAATGGGGTAAGAGGCTAGAAAGACTATAAGAATAAGTGACTTGTGATCTGAGAGAGTGGACATGTTGAGACAAATCTTCTTTGGTGCACGGTTGGGATCACTGCGACCTTATTCTCCTGCAGAGTTATGGAGGTTGGAAACTATTTTTTTTTTACCTTGGAGGAGGCCTCCAGTTTGGCTTCTGGAGTAGTGGTACATAGTAGCACGGCCCTTGGATGCACAAGACATAGACCTTGGGCAATCCTTCCATGTGTCCTGCATGTCCACATAATATACAGAGCATCTCATCAAAGTGGTGCTTTTGTTCAGCAGCAGTCAGCTTGCCATCTTTGCTGAGTGTTAAAACTGTGCCAACGATCTCTGGGCGTAACTCCGGAACTCTGGAGTTTGCAGGAATAAGGACATTGGCTTCACCATATGTGGTGCGCCCTTGCTGTTGATTGGGTCCTTGGATTTCGGAGCAGAGGTTCGGAGGTAAACAATATGATTGACTAAGTTACAAGGGGTGGAGATGATTTGGAAAGGGAATAGCTGGTGTCTAAGTTGATTATCTAGCTGAACTACAGTACTAGATACAAAGGTTTATATACAGAGGTAAAACAGGAGATGGAGTACTAAAGTCCAGGGGTACAAGTATTTTCGAGGGAACAAGTATTTTCTAGGGTGAGTAACAAGACAGAGGAAACTAACCAAAGGGTCAACGGGTAACTATAACGGAGTCAGGGATAATGGAGAAGTCAGGGCATAGGGTGAACGGAGTATAACGAAAGTATTGGAAATGTACTTTACAGGATAGATGAAACGGAGGGGCAACTCTGGGGGACTGGAGTTGTGATATAAATGATATAGGTTCGGAGTTGGTGCGTACAGCACCAGGGATGTTGGAGGTGTTGGAGGTGGACTTGTGGATTTTACGGGATATGATAGTATCCCCCTCTTAGGCTTGAACCCCTGAGAGCCTTTAGGAACAATGCGGAGTTTGAGGAAAAATTGGAGTCTGAATTGGAGGTGAAGTCCTATAAGAGGAACGTGGTCCTACCAGTGCTTCTTCCATCTCAAACCACCATGTCTGATAGTGAAGACATTGCCAATTGGTCTGACGCCTGCCTGGCGGAGAACGATGACGATGACGACGATGTATGCGCAGCAAAGTTCGCCGAGTGGAGGCGACGAGCAAAAGCGAAAAAGGAGGCGGAATGTGGAGGAGGAGAGGAGGAAGGCGGAGGAGGAGAAAACGCGTGAGGACAAGAGGCGCAAGGCTGAGGCCAAGTGTTTGAAGGATGCTGAGGAGGCAGCCAAAAGGAGGGTGAGTGCAGAGTTCGTCGGAATAACCCAGAGGCTAACAGAGTTGTAGGTGGAGGTGGTGCAAGCACACCAAAGCACCAGCAAAGGGAAAGGGAAGGCCATAGAGCTTTCCACATGCAAGAGGTGTGAAGACTGTGGTCTTGAGTGCAAGCTCGGTTCAGGCAAGTCCACATCATGCATGGAGTGTCGGGAGGTAAAGGTGAAGTGTGAAAGGCCAGGTGCGGAGAAACCGGAGTGGAAGAAATGGAGGGTGGAGGTGGAGATTCCAGTTCCGAGGAAGAAAGTGAAGGTGGGGCCTTCGGAGGAGGGCTCGTTGGAAATGGGGTCTGGGAGGGAGTTGGTGGAGATAGGTCAGGGGGTCACGGAGATGCTAGGGGAGCTCTGGAATGCGATGGTGTTGGTGAGCAAACACCTTGATCGCCAGAACGAGCTCTTGGAGGAGCTGGTGGAGCTGAAGCAGGAGGAGGTCTACCAGACAGAGACGGAGCTGGAGGAAGAGGAGTCAGATGGAGGGAGCAAGATAGTGAGGGAGGTGATGGAGTTGGGGGTGGAGGCCAGTGAGGTGGACAAGGAGGGTACGGAGATGGAGAAAGAGGATGTGGAGGGTGCGGAGGTCGAGAAAGAGGTGTAGTTGATGACGTGCTTTGTAGGTAATGTCTAATGGAAGAAATGCACAACAACAGGAGTTCAGAGTGAGGGTGGAGTGAGGCAGAGTAGGAGGAATGGAGCGGGAGAGGAGGTCCTCATCCCCCTCTTCAAGCCAGATGTCCTAGCGTCTGGCAAAGGAAATGGATGGGCCAGAGTAAAACGGAAATGGGCACAAAGGACCGTTGACAGGTTTCCAGAGAGATTGGTACACAAAGCTGAGGCTCATGGATTCCAAAACAGGCCAGAGTACGAGAGTGTGCGGGGTTGTGGAAGGCAGGATGTATTGGAGGTAGGTCAGCCAGAGGAACTGGTTTGGAGGCTGTGGAGTTGATGTCAGAAGTATTGGCACTCATGCAAGAAGGAATGGGAGTAGGTACTGCCGCCCAAACGCTCAATGGAGCATATGGTGGATGCGCTAGTGATTTCCTGAATCCAAAAGCAGCAGAGCCCAATGGAGGTGCGTAGCAACACAGGTCGGAGTGATAACATCTGTTGGGGGGGTGGTCTTCTTCAACCCATGGAGACTAGACAAATCATTGTGGAGTCGGAGCTGAAAAGTCCGGAGCAGGAGAGTCTAAGGAGGTTGGGGAAGAGTGACAGAGGCAGCCATCAAGACTACATGTCTGGAGGTCGGAGATACGGGGTTGGGGGTCCAGAGAAGGAAGGGATATATACATTAGGATTATGCAACTGGCCATGAATGCTTCATCAGCTGTGGAACGGAGTTGTTGGACTAGGAGTGGAGGAGCTTTGGACACTCTGCAGCTTTGTGACCAGAGAGGCCACAGAAGAAACAGAGGTGGAGGTCAAAGCGTCTCTGCCATTCAACAGCGGAGAGCTTGCCATCCAGTCCTAGCACAAAGTCAGAGTCCTGGATGGAGGGAACCTTAGGGGAAGTGAGGTCAGACTCAAAGTCAGAGTCAGAGGAGTGGGAGTTGGAAACATCAGAGCTGGACTCAACAATGTCAGAGATGGGGTCAGGGGTATCGGAGGTAGGGTCAAGGACATCGGAGGTGGACGTGGAGCAAACGGAAGTGCCAGAGAGTTCAGACAAGGATGAAGGGGCTCTAGAAGGGAGTGGGAGGGTGTTGGAAAGGGTGGTCTGATGTGCAAGCTCTGCTCTGCATTTCCAATAGCGTGAGTTGATAGACTGCGCCTGGTCCCTGTTATAACTCCTCTCTTTTCCCTCTCTTTTCGCATCACGTGACTTTTCCCACGATCACGTGATCACTCACACTCGTTTATCAGGTGCTCTACTTTCTAATCACGTGACCTTCCGCTCTTCTCATCACGTGATCCCACCTGATACTTCCTTTCTCACCCCTCTCCTTATCTCGTAGACCCTGACGTCATCGGTCCAGACTTCGGTCCGGACTTCCTATCTCTTATCGCTTATCTCTGACGTCATACCTCACCCATCACATGCGGTATGCTTCTCCGCTTCCATTCTTTTAATCTCCGTTATACCTTATCCTTTTATATCCGTTTCTTCCCATGACGTACTCCTTATCTCCTCGGTTCTCTCACCATACGTCATACCCTCCGCCCTTTCCCCTTATGTACTTGTACTTTCCCATGTACTATAGCAATCTATATATACGGTCCCTTGGACACTAGGATCGCTAGTTCGATTCTAGTAGTCTTTGGGGCCTAGTTTGGTTTAACTTCCCCCCTGGCGCACTGCTCGCGTCAACTCACCTCTCTACCATTGTTTCATCTTCGTCGGACACTTGGTCCCACCGTCGGGTAGACAAATCCCGGTACGAACTTAAGCAAGAGGTTCCCTCGGGCCGCCGCTGTATTTCGCCGCCGCCTCATATCATCGCGAGTTCTCTTCACCTTTTTCTCTTCACGCGTTACTCTCTTCCAATCCCCTTCAGACATCTCTTTGGTCTTGGCTTAGTTCGTAACAGCCCCGCCCCTCGTTCCCATCAAATCATCCGCGTCTCGCCCGTTCCAGCAGATCTCCTGCGATCTGATCACCGACCTGCCGGTCACGCCCACCGGCATGGATTCCCTCCTGGTCGTGGTAGACCATGGGCTTACTAAGGGGGTAATTCTCTGCCCCACTAAGAAAACCATCACCGCCGAAGGGGTCGCTGACCTCTTTTTCCACAAAGTCTTCCTTCGCTTTGGACTATACGACAAAATCATCTCCGATCGTGGCCCTCAGTTCGCCAGTGCCTTCGCCCGAGAG
>QFEM01001657.1:0-11197 GCA_003316205.1 Boletus bicolor
TGAATGACAAAGTCGATGTACGGTGCATCGTGACCTTGAGGGGTTTATAAATAGAACTAATTTTTTGTTGTTTTGTAAGGGAATAAAGCACACTATTATTAGACTCCGGTGCCGTGCTCAATTGAGACGCCCTTACGGAGGAACAAGAAATACGACATAGTACAGAAGATAAATCGGACAGAGGAAAATCAGAATTTGAACAAGAAGAAAAAGAAGAAGAAGAAAGTTCAGGCACATGAACACCCTCATCGTTCATGCGCTGTTGCCTTTTAAAGCTTCAGCTGCGCGATGCTTGGCCTCGGCTTCAAATTTGTCCCTATAAAAAGCTTCCACTTCTTCTGAGATGTAAGATCTTTGTTCGGCATTTGTAACTACAGCTGCTGATACCAGTGGAGAGGGAAGGGGTCGTCCGGGATAGTGCGTGGCCACCTGGGCCTGAGAATAAACGTCCTGTTGAGGAACAAAGACGTATTGTCCGGAATCGTAATCCCAAACTACTTGTTGCCTCTGCTGAGGCGGGCGGGCTGGACGACGGTTCGGGTTGGAGGGGCAATCTGGTTTTATGTGGCCCGGTTTACCACAGAGGAAACAAGTCCTCGTGTCCGGGCGAGAAGGTGGAACAGCCTGCTGAATACCTATCTCCATTGGGGCCCCTCGGCCCGGTTGAGTTCCATACTGAGTAAATTGAGGACAGGAGGAGGAGGATTGGTGGGCGACGGGTAACGACCTTGAGAACGGGGGACGAAGCGGGTATTTGCAAGGGGCCCTCTTTTGATGGCCATCTGCTCGAATGCTCTACCGAAGTTCCGGTAGTGCAGAGCCAGATCCTCGTAATCGAGGTTGCCTACGGGGTAATTTAGTCGACACCGCTCGTAGATGCAGAAGTCAACTGCCTTCTTTAGAAGAGTTACCGCGTGGTAATCTTCTATGTCCGCCTCTTTTCGAAGGACCTCAAACCTTTGGAGAAAGAGATCTATCGGGTGCCCGTTCTGGCGCAACCCTTCTAACTTCCGGAGAGATTCGTGAGCTAGGATGTCAATCCAGAAGTAGCTCTTTATTTCTTTTTGGAGAGTGGCCCATGATGGCCAAGCCGAATCTCCTTTTTTGCTGGTAACGGCGCCTTGTTTGTCCACGACATTTTCCTCTTCTTTGTCAAGGTACTTCTTGAGGGTGATCTGCACAAAACCCTCGGCCTTTTTCTCGAATTGAGAAAGCACCACAACGCATCGGAGTTTGTCGGACCTCCATTTCTGCGCATCTACCCATAAGTGCAGCTTTACCCACCACAGTCGCCAAGTCCCTCGGTCACCGTCCCATTTCTCAGGATCGGCAATTTTCTTTGTAACATTGTTTTTCTCGGATTCGAGATTCAGGGCTGCGATGCGTCTGACGAGATCATCTAAATCCACCTCCGCCATATTTGATTACAGGCTTGAGCACGGATTTTGGGCAGAGATAGGGACGGAAGTGATCGTAGAAGTAGTGTCGTCCTTCGAAATCGAAGATGGGGAGATGGCATGCGACTCGAAGACGATCAAGACGTCTTTGGTAAACTTTGCGATTACGGGGGCGGGGAAGAGGAACAATGGTGGCAAGTAGTTTGTTGAGGTGGGGGTTTTCGTCCTGAATCCAGTCAACAGGAGCGTGGTCATTGGAATCCAGTTTGGTCTTCTTTCGCCTCCTTACTGTGCAGACTATGCCACACTCTGGGGAGACTACGCGAGGTCGGAGGATAAAGTCGGGAAGTGATAGCCGGCGTCTTCTTCGGCAATTGTATGTAATATACTACGAGAGATTTCTAAATGAGAACTACTGGCTCAGCCACCGGCAGCATGACGGCTGTGATCCGATGTCGCCCTATGCAAACGTGGCTCGACCCACGTGCGCTATCACCTCACAAGAGGGACTTCGAAATTCCTATACTAGCACGACAAAAGCTTTGCCAACTAAGGCACACCCTAAAGGCACAGGCGTAAAGAAATAAAAAGTCTCGGAAAGCTCCGGCGGGTGTCCCTTAGCTCTGGGATCCGAGCGTTGTGTATGATAGTCTAATCCAAGTGTTATGACTCTATCACGAACGACAAAATCCACAAGGCTCGAGCTATCTCGCAGGCTACATGTGTCCTGGCGATGAAAGAGATGAGGAGAGGTGAGAGGTAAGGGGAAGAAGAGGTAGTCGCCTCCGTTCGATGCAGGCCTACAATGCAGGAACTAGTCCACAAGGCAATGACCAGTGAAGCAACAAACAAGTGGATTAGACTGGGGTTTCCAGTCGCAAGTGTCTACCTTATATATGTTACAGGCGTGCGCACAGACCATGCTATGCGTGGGAGGAATTACCATAAATAGACTAATGATGGAAGCCAGGCATGGGAAAAGAAGTAACGAAGATTAAAGAGGCAGTGTGAGAAGAGCAGAAATTAAAAGGGCATGGGTACCATGAGGTATGACATCATGGGTTCTAGACCTGGTCATGTGCTGGTTCCCACGGTCATGTGCACTGATCACGTGACTGGAAAGTGAAAAGATGAAGTCCGAAAAAAGTTTGAAAATGTTCATATTATAACAGTGAGGACAAGGAGTCAACATGGGGGTGTCCTATAAGTTGACAATGTAGGGTCAAGGGTTTGACTAGGGAGGATGTTTGTAAGCTGACAAAGGTTCCTTTGGCAAAGAAAGAACAAGAGCTAGCAATCAGGAGATGCTAGGAGACTTAGAGCAGAGGCAATGAGGAAGAAGGCAAATAGATTGCCTTAGAATAGACAAGGTACAGGAAGGTAACTCAAGGGAGGTCTAAGCTAAGAAATTGTATGGGAAGAAGGGGGTCTTTATATATCCTGCCAGATTGTGGACGGATCATGTGCAGAACAACCGGGATTAGGTGAGATCATGGGAATATGTGTATGAAAACAGGAGAAGTGCATATTCCATCTATCAGAACAATAAGGATGGAAACAATAGAACCATGCATATGGAACATGTAAAGCACATGGTCTGTGTATCATGGGAGAATCAATGAAGTTGTGAGAAAAGAGGAAAGCACCTTTGGTATGTAGATATGAGAAGCCAAAGGAGGAGAATAGGAAGGAAGTCCAGTGGGCATTCTAGGACTCTTCGGATGAGAGGTCCTAGAGATGATGGTAGTATATGTATGATGAGTAGTCATAGTAAAAGGAGAAAAGAAATGAGTAATTGTAACATTACCCCCTTAGTAGTGTCAAGACCACAGCATAGACAAAACTTGTTTAATAGAGAACTGGTCTGCCAACAGGAGATCTGGTTATATTTCTATAGGCAATGTCATCAAAGACATTCTCACAGTCAGAGTAGTTGTGCTCATAGAGTGGGGAAGGGGAGTGGTGAATGTGGTGAGTGCAATGAGGGCTGTGGGGGTGATGGGGAGTGCTGGAGGAACTGGAGGACCTGGAAGAAGAAGAAGCAGACAAATTTGATGAGGTCTGCCTCGGAGAGGGAACATGACTGTTATAACTCTCTACTTTTTCCTCTCTTTTTCTGCATCATGTGACTTCTCTCACAATCATGTGACTACTTACACTCTTTCATTAGGTGACCCTATCTTTTCTACCATGTGACCTTCTGCTCTTCTTATCACATAATACCTCACCTGATCTTATCTTTCCTCTCTTATCACCACAGACCATGACATCATTGGTCTAGACTTTGGTCCAGACTTCCTATCTTCCTATCTCTTATCTCTGACATCATAATGCCCACATCACATGTGGTATTGTCATATCCCATAAATCTCCACGAGTCCACCTCTGACACCTCTGACACCTCTGGTGCTGTATGCACCAACTCCGGACCCATATTGTCTATATTGCAACTCCGGTCTTCTGGAATTGCCCCTCCGTTTCATCTATCCTGTAAAGTACATTTCCAATACTTTTGTTATACTCTGTTCACCCTATGCCCTGACTTCCCCGTTATCCCTGACTCCGTTGTAGTTACCCGTTGACCCTTCAGTTAGTTTCCTCCGTCTTGTTACTCACCCTAGAAAATACTTGTTCCCTTGAAAATACTTGTACCCCTGGACTTTAGTACTCTGTCTCCTGTTTTACCTCCATATATAAACCTTCGTATCTAGTACTGTAGTTCAGCTAGATAATTGACTTAGACACTGGCTATTCCCTTTCCAAATCATCTCCACCCCTCGTAGCCTTAGTCAATCATATTGTTTACCTCCAAACCTCCGCTCTGAAATCCAAGGACCTGATCAACAGCAAGGGTGCACCACATACAGTGAAGCCAATGTCCTATTCCTGCAAACTCCGGAGTTCCAGAGTTACGCCCGGAGATCATTGGCACGGTCTTAACAGTTGGCAGAAATAAGTAAGATTCTTGTGATCTATAAAGACTTGAATGGGGAAGGCGGAACTGGAGAGTGTAGATGAGTAAGACTACAAGTATATGAGTAAAAGGGTAATATGCGAAGTAGGCAGTAAGGTCTTACCTCAGTGAGTTGGTACAAGAATCACTGAGGTAAACAAGTATGGACGCTCGAATTATATGCGAAGCTGAATGTATGCGGTGTTATGTAAGTGAAACTCTAAGTATGCTGGTTGAACTCCAACAGAGAGGTAGTGTTGCCAAGCCTTAAGACTGCAGATAACGGTGAGAAGCTCGCAATCATAGATGTCATAATTCCATTCTGCCGGAGAAAAGGAGGAGGAGATGTAGGAACAGGGGTGCCAGGCGTTGGTTTGGAGGAGAATACCTCCAGAAGCATGTTTGGAGGCATCAGTGGCGATGGTGAAGGGAGCGGAGAGATTGGGCATCTGAAGGACAGGTTTCTGTTATAACCCTATCACGAACGACAAAGTATCAACCACAAGGCTCGACCACTCGCAGGCTACACGTGTCCTGGCAAACAAAGAAAAGAGGATGGAGGAGAAGTCCGGATCCGTCTGATGCAGGCCTACAATCAGGAACAAGTCCCGAAGGCAATGACCAGTGAAGCAGACAAACAAGTGGATTAGACTGGGGAATCCAGTCGCAAAGTGCTAGCTTATATATGTACAGGCGCACGCACAGACCATGCTGTGCATGAGAGGAACTACCATAAATAGACTAATGTGAGAAGCAAGGCACGGGAAAAGAAGAAGCGGAGATTAAAGGGCTGTGTGAGAAGAGCGGAAATTAAAAGGGCATGGATACCATGAGAATGACGTCATAGGTTCTAGACCTGATCATGTGCTTGGTTCCCATGGTCACGTGCATAGATCATGTGACTGAAAAAGAAAAGGGGTGAAGTCCGAAAATGTTTGAAAATGTTCATATTATAACAGTTTCTGCAGGAAAAGGTCCTTGAGGAGGGAGAACGTGGATTGGCAAGCGGTTGACCAAGACTATATAGTAAGTTTCTTGATGAGGTTGATGAGGGGTCGGGCGATGTTAGAATAGTCAGGGATGAAACGTCAGTAGAAGTTGGCAAATCTAAGGAAAGACCACATGTCTTTTATGGAGAAAGGGGTTGGCCAGGAGGCGATCCCGTCAAGTTTGACAGGGTCCATGGCAAGTTGACCAGGTTTGACAATCATTCCAAGGTATTCTACTTTGGTGGCGGCGAACTTACACTTTTCTAGTTTACAGCGGTTTGCATATCTATGTGGAAATGAGTTTGAACAAAGTCACGCCTCAGAGACAGCTGGATGAGGACCCCAAGTGCAGCTGAGTGGCAGCAGACATTATGGCTGAGTTCAATTGTGCTAAGTGTAGTCAAATTTTGTCTGTCTTTGCTACTAGCATCATGGCTGAGCAACCTGAGGCCAAGGATGATTCAATAGACAAGCATACCTTTGCTGTTTCTCTCACTATCTACTCCACCCCCAAACAGTCAGTGAAGGGCAAGAGTACGGCCAAGTGACAAGAGAAATCGGTCAAAACGAAGGAGTTGCTCTTTGCAGTCAACAATGATAACTATATCGAGTTCCTGGAGAGCATTCTGGAAAAGCATGGGAAGACGCAATACAAGGTCTCTACCAAACAATGATTCTCATTCAAGTTCATTATGCCGAAGATAAAGAAGTACTATGATTTTACCCTTTTTGTATTCATTGTGCCTCACAAATATTTTTAGCCAATGTGTGAGCAAGGCAATGGATGTAGATAATGAGTCTGACTATAAGGAAATGGTACAGAAGATTCTCAATAGTACCAGTGATACCAGCACAACAAAGATCCTTGTTGACATGAAGCATGTGGAGAAATTACCGTCGTATCAAGCTGGTGACTCTGGAGATGATGAATTGGAAATGTCTGATGGTGACTGTAACAGCCAGGTATGTTGTTTCTATGAATACTCAAGTAATTTCTCATCTGGAACAGCCTCTACTCTCCTGAACGGGTGGAGCAGCTTCAGATCTAAATGCATGTCTTGCCTGATGGCATATAAATCTTACAAAGTTTTACAAAACGACCACAATGAAAGCCTTACATATGTCACACCATCCAGTACTCCAATTGTACTTACTCCAGTGATGGTGCTAGACTGGGCTCGTGCTTTGGTATGTACAATTTCAAATTCTCACTGAAAATATCTAACATTACCATAGGAAGAAGGGCAGGCAATGTTGAGCATGCCGCCAAATATTCCTTCATTTGATGTGGCCAACAAGGCACTGTTCTTACACTTAGCATGCAAAGCTGCAGCACAGGCTGCTTCCCAGCCACCTCCAAACCTGGCGGTACCAGACATCAACTCACTTACGTTGGTTTTTCTCCTTCAGACACTTGCTAGCTCTGGTTTACTTTCCGGAGCTCATACTGGTCCAGCCGCTCCAAATGTGGTGATGTCTACACCAATTCCAGTTCTGACTACACCTGTTCATCATACCCGAGAACGATCGGTGTCGCCTCCTATTCCATCCCCTTCCCAGCTCATGCGATTTCTCAAATATACTGAGAAGGAGCTCCATGTTCGTAATGCCACCGTTTACAAACGAAGACTTGCTGCCCAAAGTATTGGCCTAGACATCCTTCCTGAAATTGATGACAAGACACTTGCCACAGAGATCGGAATCCTGACAGGTGATATCATCCGCTTGAAAAAGGGTTTGAGGATCTGGTGGAATGGTCCGGAAGCAAAGTGAAAGTGAAGCAATACTGACCAGAGCTCAACAAGTCAGTCGAAGTCGCCTATCCATCCACCTCCAAAGAGGGTTGCATATTGTAATGAACTATCGCGAACGACAGACAACCACAAGGCTTGACGAGCTCGCAGGCTACACAAGTCCTGGTGAATGAAAACTAAAGAGGTATGGGAGATGATGAGGAGGAAAGGTAGTCGCTTCTGGTTGATGCAGGCCTACAATCAGGAACAAGTCCCAAAGGCAATGACCAGTAAAGCAAACAACAAGTGGATTAGACTGGGGATTCCAGTTGCAAGTGTCTACCTTATATATGTTTACAGGCATGCGCACAGACCATGCTATGCGTGAGAGGAACTACCATAAATAGACTAATATGAGAAGACAGGCACGGGAAAAGAAGCAACAGAGATTAAAGAGGCAGTGTGAGAAGAGCGGAAATTAAAGGGGCGTGAGTACCATGAAGTATGACGTCATTGGTTCTAGACCTAGTCATGTGCTGATTCCCACAGTCACGTGCACTGATCACGTGACTGGAAAAGAGAGAAGATGAAGTCCGAAAAAGTTTGAAAATGTTCATATTATAACACATATGAGAAGAGATATCACAATGGTGGTGGCTGTCGGTTCACTGGACCTCAAATGATACCAGATGATGCTGAGGATCCATTCAAAGACTATGATCTTTGGTATCAGTCCACTGACCATGGTGTTTGGCTTCCCGTTCCAAAGGGGTATATTGTTTGTGAGGATGCCGATGATGATGATACTTTGAATGGGGTTCCAAACTATTAGAGTATTCTCCACATATCCTGTCATATTCATATAACCATCGTTTTTCGCCATCATTCAAACATATTCTAATAGTAGAAACACAACATCAATTGAAACAAAGGGAACACAATGTTCTACAACAACACAGCACTACGCAATGTATCCTAACGCCCTAAAATATCCTTCTGCCTTATCAGGAGTGATGGTTTGACAAGCGCGAGCAATCATGGTCATTGAAAAGTCATCTGAGTGATGCCAAAAGTACACTTTGATAGCAGAGAATGCTTGCTCGATTGGATTATAATCGGGTGAATAGGGAGGAAGATAAAGAAGCTTGCAGACTTGTGGCAGTAAGTACATGAATAACTATATAGTGACAACATACAGTGCATGTCTTCAATGAGAGCGTGAACTGCCTCACTCTTGTGGATACAACAATTGTCCATTACGATGACACTATGTGGACCGGGATATGGCATGGTGAAAGGCATCTATGTCAACAAAAAATCAATTTATGACACACAGAACTATGTATACAGGCATACCACATGTTCTTCCAAAAATCTCAAAAAGTGCCGACTGTTGACAGGTCCTTTAATGATGTTGTATGCGATGATGTCATCAAGTGTAATGGTGGGAATGACAGAAAACCTTGCTCCACGGACGAAACATCTCTTGACATGACAATGGACTCCTTTCATTGCCCACCCATGTTGACGGTTAGATGTTCACTTGTCTTTTGCAGCCTCATCGATGAAAACGAGCATGTTGGCATCTGGGACTTCAGCTGCAATGTGATTCATATAGATTGCACAGACCTTTTCATTGCACTCTATAGCTGAAGAGGAGACAACCTTGCAGGAGATGGAAAGATGCTGGAGCATTTGAAGAAGAGTTGAAAGCATGATAAATTTGTGTTGCTTGGCCCAGACCTTGCACTGAAGCTCGTCAAGGTAGATAGTACTACGGTATTGGATAATGGCAAGGATAAAAGAGATATCCGCTGTGTTGAGGAGTCGGCAATGCCCAGGCAAGCAGGAGTACCTGCTTGGGTTGGTCATGGTGCCATGTCTCGAGAATAATGAAAGTGTCTTGTAAACGAGTAACTTTTTGATACCTAATATTTGGCAGATATCCTTGATTCCATGGTTGCTGAGGTATAGGTGTGGGATTTGGGCCTTGATGTTGAGAGACATGGCGCGGCATCACCCTGGCATGGTGGTAACATGGAACTATGCTTAGCACAATTGAACTCAGCTAAGCTGTCCACTGCCACTCAGCTGCACTTGGGGTCCTCATCCAGCTGTCTCCAAGGCATGACTTCATTCAAACTCATTTCCACATAGATATGCAAACCGCTGTAAAATGTAAGTCTAGCTCGGCCATCCGCTGGAGGACACATTTAGTGCATTCTTTGTGGGTTTTGGTGTCAGGGGAGGCGATAAGGAGGTCGTCCATATACAGGTAGATAATGAGCCATCCTTTGGCAATCATGTCCCTCGAGGAGTCATTCATGAATCATTGGAACGTGGCGGGGGAGTTGCAAAGACCAAAGAACATGACTGTAGGTTTGAAAAGCCCCTTGTGGGTGACAAAGGCAGCCTTCCACTGATGTCCGTCTTTGATTTGGACATTGTTGTATCTCCACCAGACATCAAATTTGGTGAAGATTTTGGCGTCCTGGAGTTTGTTGACGAGGTTAGAGATCAGGGGCAACAGGTAGGCATCCTGGACAGTATGCTCGTTGACATAGCAATAGTCTTGGCAGGGGTGGAGTCCTCCATCCTTCTTTTTGACAAAGAAAAAGGGTAAGGCTTGGGGGGACTTCGATGGACGGATCTTTCCACAATCGAGATTTTCTTTCAGGGATGCTTCCATGGCTTCCCGTTCATCTGGGGAAAGAGGGTACACCTTCCCAATCTTTGGGGTGAAGGTATCTTTGAGGTTGATTTTGTGGTCGTAGGAATGAGAGGGAGGTACATGGTCCATGGCTTCTTTTGAGAAGACAGAAGCGAATTCAGCATATTCCGGGGGTAGAACTGGCTTAGGTTTCTCTTTCTCAGCAGCCATAGCTAATTCTGTGGCCTGAGTGAGACACCTGATGTAGGAGGAACCAAGTGGAGCGAAGCAGCTTCTGAATCTGATAGTTCAGAACATTACTCTTACAGTCTGGTCATTCTGACAGATGGTGTCAGGGTCCTTCCATTTGTTGTAATTGAACAGCCGAGAATCGATGACAGAGTTGACATGGACATGTGGCGGAGTCCATGAAGGAGGTTTCCAAAATTTGGATGAATGTCGTTCATAGTCAGTGGCATGAAGGGCATAAAGCTCCTTGGACTGGTTGAGGGTTTCTGAGATGGAAAGGGTTCGTTGAGTCCAGTCAATGGTGGGGTTGATTTCCTTCAACCAAGGGAGTCCAAGGAGGATGTTGTCGTGTCCAAGTGACATTACCATAAAGGTGACTTGGCGAGCTATTCCTTCAATATTGAGGAACAGCCGACAGGAGTATTGAATGTCATCCTTCTTGTTATAAGAGTTGTCAGTGTTGCGGGCGTGGAAGGGGTGATTGAGTTTCTGAGTCGGGAGACGGTGTTTTTGGACAAAGTCCCAGTTGATGTAGGAAATGTCTGCACTGCTGTCAATGAGGGCTCAAGTGTCGACGGCTTTCAGAGTGTGCATGGGTACGATGATTTGAATGGGAATTTGCATTGCTTTGGTAGAAGATCGTACAAGTACAGAAGCACACACAGGAGAGGAAGAAGGGGAGACTTGCATCGAAGAAGTTCCCCTTTTTAAAAATCCACCTTTTTGAATCCTACTTTCTGCATGGTTGGTCTGACGTCTTCATTGTCATTGTCTATCTCCACTAGATGTGGGAGGTCTTCTTTGGCTTCTTGAACCACCTTGATGGTGGGTTTATTTCCTGTGAAAGTAGGGCAGGTGGTGGACGCATGGCTGGGTTTCTGGCAGTGGAAACAAAGTTTTTTCTCAATACATTGCTTTCATTCCTTGGGGGTAAGCTTGGGAATGCGAATAACATCAATGTCCATGGCATTAGGGTCTTTGGTGGGGATAGTGGTTCTAGGGGAGAAGGATTGGTGACCCTGGATTGAGGGTTTGGTATAGTGGCGCAATATCTCAGTGGCATGCTCCCATTGGGTCTGGAAATAAACAGCCTTCTCATACCACTTATCGATGGTGGTGGGTATGTTTTGTTATGACCTTATCGCGCGAACGACAAAATCCACAAGGCTCGAGCTACCTCGCAGGCTACACAAGTCCTGACGATGTAAGAGAAGAGGAGAGTAAGG
>QFEM01001674.1:0-17831 GCA_003316205.1 Boletus bicolor
CATGTCTGTCCTTGACCCTGTCCCAAGTGTGAAGGAACTGTGTGATGCCGTGCTCCCTGACATGATCAGCATGCTTGCTTGCCTCGTCCCATGTGAGTGGTGTTCCGAGATAGAGGAGGCCCATAGCGTGAAATGAGGAGCGGATTGCGCAACCTGAGGTGATTAGCGCGGGGGCAAACGGATATAAAAGGCTGGCAAGAATGACGATAAGTACTTATACCAGATTTCGCAGCCTATGCCTGATGGACATTCCAAGTTCGTATGCTGTCGGGCATCCTTACTCATGCATCATGCCGCAAGAGTTATGAATCTTATGATTACTTTTTCGGCTAACAAAACAAATCCGTACAGTTTACGTGAAGGAGACTCCAGAGACCGCAAAGTAAAAGTAACAACTTTGAAAATTTTGCTTTTTTTGAGCAGGTCCATCTGCTTAAATTTCACTTTATTTGTGTCTTTAACTGGCTTTACTGAACAGAAAAGTAATCAAATTCTAAAAATGTATCTGGTATACACAGAAATAAGAGAAATCGGAGTGGCGGAACGGGCGATATAGATCGTGTGTGAGCGCTCGTGCGCGGGGGGCGACCACGCATAGGGGTGGCCGTTTGCATAGGATAGGGGCGACTGTTAACTATTAGGTGGGGGTAATAGGGGATGGGGTGAGCACTCGTGCAGAGGGTGGGGCAACCGTTCGTGCGCGGGTGGGATCGGTCACTGGTGTCACCAACTGTTTGCGTGGGGACGAGGCCGTATGTGCACGGATAGGGTAACCATTTTCGTAGGGACGGGGCAACGCGGGCTGAACAACCTTCCTCGTCAATCGATGATGACGTTGGGGGTTTTCACTTGTGTGCTGTTTGCAGTAATTTCGTCTTGCTCAAGGGTGCGTTCGGTCGTAGATCAATCAGTACTGGTATACCAATGTCGCGCGCTCGCCTGTTATTTATCCACGTATGGGTACACCATACCCATGATACATGGGAGAGGGGCGAGCAAGGAAGCGAGGCAAATAGTTGCTTATCTCATAATGCATATCAGGTTTTGCTACATTTTCGGCACCAACAACTAAGTCTACTGAATAAGTATGTAACATGAACGGAAGCAATCAGCTGAAAACAATCATTTTTTATTGTCAGGGAGAGTGCCCGAGGTCCATCCACGTAAGTACAGACTTTCCTTTCCAGAAACTGGGAAGCCGAATATCGCCAGGGCGGCTATTTATAAGAAATTTATAAGACCGAGTACTTGCTTAATAATAATACTACGGTCGCCCTTCTGGCGGCTCTAGCGGCCGAACCACCAATCCAATGGAGTATGTCTTACGGGGAAGATATGTAGTTCTAAACTCATCCTACAAATTATTCACCGATATTGTGGAGCAAATTTACAATTGTGGGTGCTAGAGGGTGTTGGTTATAAGGGAGTTGACTGTAGTAACCACAACATTCAGCTCCTGGCCTGGGAAAAAGCCATTTTCTGCATCTAGAAAACAAGCCGAGCATAATGCTACATTATTCGCTCTCTGGTCCAATCAGAGTCCTTGCTAACCCTCGCATAGGCTCGCAAAGGCTTTCAGAAGCGTAACGTAATGGTTGCCCTCTACTGATGTAGCGCATCTGTCGCGGACAAGGCCTATGTGGATCTGGTGGGCCGCACTTCGCTATCTCTCCCGACGGCGTTTATGGCGTCCGTAGGCTTTTTCCCGTTAGGGACAGCTCAACTCCACACCAGGTCTTGTTGTCACGGAGCAGTGTTAGTACACGGGACTTGGGTTCGCAATGTCCTTGTGGTCTAACAACGAGGCAATGCTATCCATTGCCCCCATTGGTAGTCCACTTGAGTATTATCTTTAGCGCGAGCAGAACGTGCCTCAGCGCACGTGTCCACGCCTCCTCTTGGCTGAACTGTAACTTGACGGATGCCTCCCCGATCTTGTCCTTGACGACTCTGGTAAGACATTAGTCCCTCCCCGTGCTTTCATTTTCGTCGACATTCCACTCACTGATGTGGGAAATCAACACCTGCGTCCTGGGATTTGACATAGTCCATCAATTGTTTCAGGCATTCCAGAAAAGCAACCATCGCGAAATCAAACCGGCGATTGTGCAGCAGTCGACCAAAGTGAAGATCTCCCGAACCGTATAACTCGTATGTTGCCTTATCACCGGTCGTTCGTTCAATTCGCGAAAAGGAGCCCATTGGGATCAAACGGTAGCTGCGAATGCATGTCAGTGTTATTTTCGATGAATCACATAATAGCATACTTGTCAAACGTAAAATCTAGTTTCCTCGCAACGGTATACAGTAACAGTAGAGTCTGTCCCCATGCCGCATTAATTTCGGGCCATTCCACCTGCACCACATTGAATAAACTGTCAGAACAAAGCAGCACTGTAGCAGAGCCACCCACTGGAACGCCAGGGACACGTCCCAGCCGTAGACCATTTATAGTCCCGAAGACGCCATCGTGACCGATACAGAAAGCATCGTTGTAGACATTAGTACGTTCCAGTTTCTCGTACGCGGCATAGTCCGCAGCATATGCAGCCCGCAAGGACGAAAGAAGAGCGGCCTGGCCAGCAGAAACTAGCTGATGTTCATTATGTGCACGCCAGAACCTGGCAAGCCGTCAATCACGAGGGAAAAAATCTCGCCGTAGTGTATCGGGAGCACTTACTCGTCTTCCTCCAACTCCAACGCTCTTTCCTCCAACTCCAACACGCGCAGCTCCTCGTCTAGTTGCTCTCTCTCCTGCTCAGCTAGCCTTAGCTGCTCAACTGCGACGCGCTCTTCCGCTTTCAAGTTCTCGATCCTCTTTTCTGCTTCATCTCTACTCGTCTCCTGGCTCTCACGTTCCCTCTCCTTCTTCAATTCTTTTTCAAAGGCAACATAACCGTCACGCTCCTTCTTAGTTTCGTCTAGCTGCCTTTGTAAGGAGGAAAGAAGGATCTGCGTGCACTCCGCGCAGAGCGGATGATCAATATCAGCGCGGGTCGTCAGCAGATTAAAGAGGCGCATGGTGGAACGTAAATGGTGCGATATAGGTGTCGGATTCGGTTGATCGGGTTCGGTCTGCGAGGGCACTGATGATGACGTTGGTGGGGGTAGACCCTTTGATAGAGGCTTGTTGGAAGGAGAGATGACTGGTCCGGAAGTAACGTTAGGGGGCAGGGGGGATGGTATGTTGCGTATAACGCTGTCTTGCAGAAGCACAAAGGACTCGTTGGGAGCCGGGTAGTTGCGTTGGGGTTGCTTCCCTTGCGCACGCGAAGAAAGGGGTGACGCAGTTTTCGCACTGTCTGGATGCTTTGCATGCTGCCATGCGGCTTTCGATGCGGGCGGAGAAGGGAGATGGGCCAACTGTTCGGCCTCTGTCATATACCTGACACGTGTAGAGGGTGCCGGTGGGAGGGATGCTGCAAGCATGTCATACTGAGATGGTGAAAGGTCTACGAGAGACGCGTCAAGCTGATATCCCGGATCCCTGAGTGGAAGTCGGCATTCGAATTGAGCTGAAGTGCGTACCTGCAGGGGTTCCTTACACTGCTGACAGACGTAGCTCATCGCGACTGGCCACTGGTACACCACCCGCCAAGTTTCTCTTTTTCACTTTTTTGAAGAGTACTTGCAGTATCTCGGCAAAGTGTAGCGATGCGATAAATACTCACACGTGCGTTCCAAGTACGGCAAACCCCCCCTGTCAAACCCCACCACTCCACGCTCAGGAGGCTGCGGTCTGCTGTTGACTGGTGTTCGATTAGCCCTCAGGACCAGTAGAAAATACACTTTGGTACATCCTGCAGGTGCAAAGTCAAGGTCAGTGTTAGCCCAACTCGCATTTCAATCACGATTTCATGGCAAACTTATACCATCGGCGGGCTCATGGCATGAGTGAGGTCACATCCTTCCATTTGTCTTTCATTGATGTTCACGACGACTCATGCAAAAAACGCGCTCTTCGATGAGGCGTTTTACGGCAAACACGCGCCATTTTTGTCATAGATGACTGTAGCTTCCGTCTACCGCAGTCAGGTTGCCAACCCTCCCCTCGAACCGTACCCTGCCCTTCTACATTCACGGACGTCTCTTTCTCCTGAAATACACGCACCTTTCCTTCATGGATCTTCCGCCTTGCTACTCGAGGATTTCCCTTTTGGTTCTGGTACAGATTCACCCTCTTATCACAACGCGCCGTGTCTTCCGTACCTACGCCTGATGGCACCCTTGCATTTCCGTCAGCTAGAATCCAACGACAGATATGGCATTGACGATGCATGTAAGTCCTTTTTTTTGAATCACTCTTCCTGCGCGACCCCATGGCTATGCACACCAACATATAAGAAGCTCTGAGTTCCAGTTGTTCAGCTCATAGTCAGATCATCCTTGTGCCTCGCCACATCAATAGGCGAGTATCTTGTTATTCTTGGTTATTCATCACCAATATATATATAGATGGCTTCTCGACTCTTCGCGCTTCTCGTTGGAATCGATAATTACAAGTCTGGGCGTATTTGGAACCTCGAGGCGTGTGCTGACGACGCACGGCGAATGAAGCAGTGGCTTGTGCATGACCTCCAAGTTCCCAGCACTAACATTGCCCTCCTTATCAACAAGGAAGCTACCAAACATCGCATTGAAGACGTTTTCATGAGCCACCTCGTGAATAATCCCGCGATTTCCCAAGGGGATGCCCTCCTCATTTATTTTGCTGGTCACGGCAGCAGCATGCCTGCGCCTCGAGATTGGTGCGAGGGTAAACCACGCCACGTCCAGGTTCTTTGCCCCTACGATCATGACACCAAGGGTCCTGATGGCCGGGTTGCGGGCATCTCCGATCGTTCCCTGTGTTCCATGCTCGGCGAGCTCAGTGCTGTAAAAGGAGACAACATCTCTCTGGTTCTGGACTGTTCCTTTTCGTCCCCGCAGCTGGCCGGGAACGCACATGATCGACGTGGCGTTCGATGTACTCCTACCGAAAAGGCTCGGAAGGAAGACCTGTTCAGCGGTTTGTGGAGGGGCGCAATTGGGAAGAGGTTCAACGGAGAGAACGGATTCTACCAGGACAATTGCCCCACGCATACGCTCCTAGCAGCGTGCAAACCTGGCGAGATGGCGACAGAGTGGAAAGAAGGGGGTAGGTTTACGCAGGAATTTCTGGCGATGAAAAAAGCAGTACCCCTCCACCAGCTGAGATATTTCGAGATCGCAGAGCGCCTCAATCCAGCCGGTCATGTTCCCCAACACCCAATCTGCTTAGGTCGACACAAAGATCGTGTTCTCTTCGATGGCATCCCTTTCGTCCCGGACACGGCCTTCGTTCCAGTAGAAGGGGACAAGGACGGCCTGCGCCTGCACATGGGTGCGATTCATGGCGTCATAGAGGGCACTGAGTTCAGCGTCCACACCCATAACCGCTGCGGATCGCTGAATCCGTCGCTGGACAGCTTCCGGGTGTATGAAGTACATCCGACTTGGTCTCTTGCTAGACGTAAAAGCATTAACAAACGTGGCGGGCAAGGGTCTTGGGCACGCATTACACGGTGGAACACGCGCACTCCTTTCCGAGTTTACATGAAGAAGACCTGTTCATCTATTTTGCGTCATCTTTTCTGCCGCCCAAGCCCTGATGAGCTCGACGGCATACCCGTCAAAGAGGGGCTCAATATCATCGAGGTTGATCATTCCACATTAGCGGATATATCTGTCGGGGTGCACTCTCGAGCCGTTCGAGTGCAAAACCTCAACCAGTTTGCACCACCTCGCCGTCCTGTACTGAAGATAGAGAAGAAGGATAAAGAACGATCGGCGCTTATCCTAGACGAAGCTGCGCGTTATCACATGCATCTTCATCGCACGAATCCCGACAATCCCTTTCGAGATCACCTTCAACTGGAGCTTTATCTCATCGATCCTCAGAGCCAGAGACGTGTGGGAGATAATCTTTTCATCGATGGAAAAGCTGATCTCGTGCGCACGCTGGGCAATTCATACGCGGTTGTCCTCCGAAATCACTCTGACACAGATCTCTGGCCATATCTTGCATATATGGATTCCAATGGGGTCGATATCCATCTTCTATACCACCCAAGACCAGCTTCCCCTACTCCGACCCTCCCAAAGCACGGAAGTCTAGAGATTGAACTAAGGTCTTACTCTCTACCACAACTCGACTCCGGCTTCTTGAAACTATTCGTATCGACTTCGTACACCTCTCTAGGAATTTTGGAGCAGAGTTCGACTCCCACCCAGCCCTCTCATTCGGAAGTCCTTGTTCCTCGGTCCCCTCAACTGGGATATGAAGGACAAGAGTGGGACACTGCTCTTGCCATCCTTAATTTTTCGGATGCAAATCAAGGGAGCTTTTGAGGCCAACAGGAGACATGTCCGTTTTAGGAAAATCGATCCAAAAGCTGGACTTGGAACGATAGTGCACCACGGTATTCGCCTATGTAGTCTAAACAGTTATAGTTTCTGTAAAGTATTGAGTTTATTCAGTGTTGTAACATTATCGACATCTGTTGGATGGGATACTTAGCGGACCCAACGATGAGTGCCAGACTAATGCACAGCCACGTTAGTGACCAGCAAAGTCTATCCGCCTTTTGGCTCGTTCGTTAGACTTGGACTTGACTTTGAACGCCTTGCAAGCCCACCAGGTTATCTCGTGGGACCCCATCAGCATTAGGAGAGCACCACTGTATGCATGAAGTCCGAGGTTCAGAACGTTCAACAATCACATCCGGAGCCATCTCAAGAGTCTGCCAGTCTCCTCAAGCGTCTTGCTGGCCCTTCGTCCACCAAGGCTGGGTCCGTACTGAGGGACCCAATACAATGACCACTCAAGGGACTGACACCACATGATTTCGTCCAGGTTAGTCCAGGATCAAAATGAGATTAATCGCATCATCGCGGAGGTTTCAAAGGGTTCCAAGTTCTACGAGGCGAGCATCTTCAAGCTAGCGCGCTTGCGGAAACATGAGTGACCCTGCTCCCCCCCCTCCCTCTGCCAATTTTAGAATGAGAAAAGGAAGGACAAAGAACTGTCTGAGAAGATCACCAAGATCCTCAAGCAGCGTGAAGAGGCCTTGGACGGGGTAGACATCAGTGCGTGATATTTCTGAGCATTGAGTCACTACAAGCTCTCTCAGACATGAATTCAGGCGTGATAGAGAGACAGGTCGACCACATCGTGAGTGAGGGAAACGGTAGTCGCGTGTATAATTAACCGGCCCTTCCTTCCATAGATCGAAGAGCTCGAAGACGGACGTGACCTCAGCCAGACCATTGTGCACGTCGACATGGACGCGTTTTACGCCAGCGTGGAGCTCCTCAATGATCCTTCTCTTGAGGGAAAGCCCTTTGGTGTACGTGTTTGATGCCTTAGCCAGTGCATCTGCATGACAACAATCGGACATGCAATTTTCTAGGTTGGTGGCGGCGTGCTCTCCACTGCTTCTTACGAAGCGCGCAAGTATGGCGTTCGTTCTGGGATGGCAGGTAAGAGTAGGAGAGTCGCCTCAGACTGTTTTCCCTAACGATGTTATGTAGAATTTGTTGCAAGGAAACTTTGCCCTGATCTCATCGTTGTCAAGCTCAACTTTGGACGCTATTCTGAAATGTCGGAACGGTGTATGAGGATTTTTCGAAGATATGACCCCAACATGCTTGCTGCCGGTTGCGACGAGGGGTACTTAAAGTGAGTGGCATGGCGATGACCGTATGCTGATACACTTAAGCACGCAAAGCGTAACACAGTACTGCACAGACCATCAGATTGACGGAGAAACATGTGTGCGGGAGATGCGGGCCGCCGTTCATAGTGAAACGCAGCTAACGGTGAGCGCTGGTATCGCGCCCAACAAGGTTTGAAGTTATTATACTATGCTCTCCCAAAACTGACAGACATGCAGATGCTAGCAAAGGTTGGTGAATAGATACATTTTGTTGGTCCTTGATCATCTAACACTGAACAGATTTCCTCGGATAAAGTGCGAACGTTTTACAATCTTGGCAGAATTTCCTGTTCAGTGCCTCACACAGAACAAGCCTAATGGACAATTTCATCTTTCCTTCGACCGTGACTCTATCAAAATGTTTATGCATGACCTATCCATACGCAAAGTTCCTGGAGTAGGCAGAGTACATGAGAGACTCCTCGATGCTATTGGTATCAAGGTACATCTAGAAACCGGTCGTGCTGGGTTTCTGACTGCTCACTATGACTTTCTACTTCTGTAGAATTGTGGGGACATTTATACGCACAGAGCAACGTTATATTTGATGGACAAGCAGTTTGGGTTGCGATTTTTGCTCAAAACATACCTCGGGATCGCTTCTAATGTAGTCGAGGCAGGAAGACGAGAAGAACGGAAGAGTATAGGTGCAGAAAGGTGACGACGTATCATTCACGTGTTGTCCAGGCGCTGAGTCGTGCATCAGAACATTCCGTGCTTTGAGTGACAAACATATGATACTTTCGAAGCTTGAGGATGTTGCCGAAGAGCTTGCGAGAGACATGGCCTCGGGTGGTTGGACAGGAAAGACTGTCACACTGAAGTATAAACTCGATACCTATCAGGGTAAAAACCACTCTTCTGCAAGCCCCAAATTTTCATTGAGATTGACGAGTTCTATTGAGTCTTCACCAGGGCGAAATCGTTTGACCGCTGGGTTAGCCAGAATAAAGCAGATCTCTTTGCAGTGAGAGGGCTGTCCCGAGTATCTCATGGCTCTGCTAATGGACAGTAATCTGTCAGATTGGCAAAGAACTACTGCTTGCGGAATTGCCGCTGACAATCCGATTAATTGGGCTACGAATAACGAAGCTCAAGGACCTCCATGCTGCGGAGCCCGTGGATGGGATCAAGCGCGTAAGTGCTGGGAAATTTGATGGATAAGACAACTCTCGATCCACCTACCTAGTTTTTCGGGACTTTGAGCTCGCCACAGAAGAGGGTGAAGTTGGAGGTAGACATGGGAGGACAACCCGAACCTGAAGGGGAAGAAGATTCAATGCCAGGATTCTACGAAGAGGAGGAGCTCGAACTGGACTACCTTGGACATGACAAGCAAACCATGGAAGGTTCAGAGGATACGCTATCGAAATCGCAATTCAAACCACGCTCAGGCATCAATGTCCCATCTCCTTTAGGGACGAGCTCCAAAGACACAGTCCAACCGTTTGAGGCATCGGGTTCGAGTCTTTCAGGTCAGGAGCGGACGGTGACGACAGCAGAACATCACACCTGCCCAATCTGTAGCAAGCAACTGAAAACAGACAATCAAGGACTCAACGCCCATATTGACTTTTGCTTGAGCAAGGGAGCCATCCTAGAAGCGCAGGCTGAGGCGAGCACTCCGAAGAAACCGGGACAACGATCGACGGTATTCGAGAGTGCTAGCAAGAAGCGGAAGCGATGACATTACTGTAGTGTCACGTGACGGTCCGTATTGTAGACTACTTGCTTGTTGTTTTTAAGTAGGTCGAGGATGAAAGCATGTCGCGTCCTCCGCAAGTCCAGTGCCAGTGTCAACCCTTTTAATCGACCACTTCGTTTCGCAGACTCAGACCATAGAAGATCCCTTGTCAATGTTGCCGCTAGCGAACCCCAAGCAATACACCAGCCTGAGCAGGCTTCCACTCGAAAGCGCGTATCCATATTGCTACAGAAAACCCTTTCTCTCCTGCCACGAACACTCTGTACTGCAGGTGACACTCTAGGACCAGAGTCATCCGTTTTCTGGAGCCACATACTTGAAAGATCCATCAACGAGCTAAGCCCTTGTTCAGACCAGGCGTCTTTGATGGCCACCATTGCCGGTAAGCGGTTCTGTGATTGTGTCGTGCATCCATTCATCCCGGATCTACTACTTTCTTGGTTTCGTTCTTGCTTCTATGTAGTCTGTGGTTTCGACAAGTGGGCTTGTTCACGTCACCTCGTCACGGCACTTTTAGAAGACCCTTTCACGTCTGATCCTACGTATAGCGAGATTTTGCGCAACCGGTGGAAGGACGCTCCCAGTTGCGTAAATATCGAGTAAGCACCTGTCTTCTACTAGTCCATCGATGTCATACGAGACTAACACAGGCATGGTAAACCCACTGCGTTTGCTGGAGAGCTCTCTAGCCCATCGGATTGGCTCCAGCGATTCCCACATGCCATTCGACTCACCGAGCTTCCCGATCTTTTATCCTTAGCCAGTATCAGCGACGAGACGGACAATCTCTTGCTGGACAGCGACGTCCTTGTACTACTCTACGACCCCATTGTCACTCCTCTCTCTGACCTGGCTATCCGGGCCAAGCACCTGCTCAACAAACCAAACACTATCCTCATACTTACATCAGGCCCGATTTCTGACCCTCATCGTCAGTTCGTTTCTCGAACGTTGTCTAAAATGGGGTGTCAGCCGGGACACATTCTATTTGTCGATCCCAGACAAGCGCTAGACGCGGTTACTGCTTTGCAAACCAATCCAACATCACCGTCCACGATTGACAGGTACCAGAGGGATACCCTTGGTTCTCGAATATCGACCATCACTGTAGCAATCAACGAGGTTCTCAGTCCGAAGAACATGTCGGAAACACCTCTGCTAGATCTTCGGCAAGAAACAGCGCTTTCGCAAGTCTACGGTTCACTTTCTGCAAGCTTCCGGTCAGTGGAAGCCAGCAAGAAAGACGTTGATCGTGTGGCTAGTGAGATCGGCGATCTGTTGTCTGAAGTACAAAGGGTCCGAGAAAATACAAGACATGAAATACTCGGCAAACCGGGAGAGGATAACAAGATCGAAAAGGCGCTGTCCCTGAGTACGAGAGAAATGAACACGCTGCTAGGATCTTTCATGTTCTGGAGGATGGTCTGGCGGGTTGATGAGATAGGGGCACTCGTTTCTGCTGCAGTCCAGGGACAGTGGTGTAAAGGGCTCGAAAATCAGGTGAGGAGCCTTCGATTGAGCTAATGGGGAGGATCTCAAGTTCATCATCAAAACTAGCTCATTCTACAAACCGGACGCCTGGAATCCATCCAGAGAGAATTGTCTATCTCTGCGTTCAGTCTTCTCTCTGCTGCCGGCGCAACTTCTCTTCGTTCACCTGTCCTCGAAAACCAGCTTCAACAGCTGGAGCGTTCGCCTACCCATGCTCTCACATCAAACCGTCTAACACAACCGATACACGATCGCCGGAGACAGCTGATCCAGTACACTACCACAATGTTGCACCGAGAGGCACAGAGTGCTGTCGTTGGTGCATTCGGTGGCGTACTGAGTGGTACAGGTCTGGGATGGTGGTTAGCATTCGGTGAGCATATTCTCAACCTGGGAGCAGGCACAGAGGTGGGGACGGCGATAGGCTCCGGTGCATTACTCGCGGTGGGCAGCGTTCGGTGGGCAGTGGGGAAATGGGAACGGGCAAAGCGGAGATGGGCACAAGATTCGGGAAGGATTGGAGAAAGCCTCACGCGTGATCTTCAAGTATGCGTTTACAAACCTGTTCTTCTTCATGAACAATCGCTGACACTGATTATCCATAGAGCACTATTCAGCGGACGGTGGATGACAACGTAACTATCGTAGCTTCTACGACGTGCAAGGGCATGCAAGATCTTATCGACAGACGTCGCAGTGAGATCCACCGGTTGCACGAAGAATTATGCGATCTAGACGCTGAGCTCCACGCATGCGCTCAGTTTCCTGCATCATGGACAGGGCAAAATCCACGCTCTGTAAAGGAAGTGGATATAGAATAGGTGTTCATTGCTCTGTAGGTGATAGATTGGGGGTGGTATACATGATACAATAGATATTCTTCCCATCTATGATCGTGTGACGGTAATCGTTGGTACAGGGCCAGCTTGTGGAGACCCGTCTGTATGACTTGGTGGTCTAACAGTAGGAGCATCCTCGGATTCGCTGTCATCTCCTATGCCAAACAGCTCTTCACGTTCGTCCCAGACATCCGCAAGGCGACCAGCTTTGTTCGTCTTTGCCCTGGACGGTACCGATGACTTCGCCGAGGAGCTAGTAGGTTGGGGGTTAAAGAGAGGGAGAAGTTGTGTCCCAGGTGAACCAGCCTCATCGTCCGAGTAATCTTCTTCACCCAAAGGATCGTCGGTGTTCAAGGGTCGATATAAACGGGCAATCTGGAACAGAGTGAATAAGGAAAAGGAGAAACGGAACGAGGTTGATTCTCACTTCTCTCCTGGAACGGTAATGTTTCTCGATATAATAAGACGTGTAGAGACCGATCGTTGAGCCGACGATATTGGCCTAGCGAAGCAAGGTTGTAAGGCGAACACGCCTCGAGGCTGACGAAAGGCACATACCACTACGTCACCAGCGTCAAAATGCTTATACTAACGCTACGTGAGCGAGCGTTTATCGTAAGAATGACCAAAGACGAACGGGCAACATGGACTGCACGATTTCGCTGACGAATCCACCAAAGAAGAAACAGACGATCGCTGTGAATATTAAGCCGGCATGGCGCCAAAACCAGATACGTCTAGCATCCCTGAAGTAAGGCATGTTGAGGGATCATTGGGACAGAATATGCGGAATGCGTACTCTTCTACGTCGAAGATGAAGTAGAACACACCCGTGGCGATGCAGAAGCAAGTGAGGTGGATAAACTTGTCGTTTAGTGGTATAGAGTGGGAGAAGTTGGTGAGTCCGAGGAAAGCGAGCAGGAGCATGATGACGAATGTGAAGAGTAAAAACCACTGCAAAGGGGATTGAGCACGACATGACTGAGCGAGAAACGGCAGAGAGCGAACCGGTCGTAGGCGGATGGGAAGGTCGTACTTGGGTAGCGAGACTCTGTGGGACTTCATGATGGCCTTTGAGGCCTTCTTGACAAGTTTGCGGACATTTCTTGAGGATGGCGGGGACGATGAGGAGTAGAGCTGGACATGGTTGGCCATGTTCACACACGTCCTGCGGATGGGGTCGAGAGAGAAGGTTGCGGTCTGTCCATTTGTGGAAAAGCCCCTAAGCCTATATGTCGGCCCCGACTCTCGCATATCTGCTCCCGAGATAATTCTTGCCCAAAGTCTCTGCTCAGTTGGTAAACACCACAACCTCAAAATCCATCTTCAAAGCTTCACCATCGACCCCCTCCACGTTCGTCCATTTCCTGAGTAGCTTTTTTTGACGTCAGTATTGAAACAGACACAAAGAACGTTGTTTGGGAGGGTCTCATGACCGCAGGCGCACGCTAGAGAGGTCTCGGCGTCATCATATCTAGCCGATGTAGAGACCTAGCAGAACATCGTGCCGCAGGTTTCCCAGTCTTTGCAGGCGGACACTCGACTCTTACGCCCTCTGTTCGTCCATCAACGCTATCAGTCGTCAATAACCCACTCGCCGTCCAACGGCAAGTGACTGGATTATTGCGGACGAAGATGGTAGAATATGTGTTCGGTTCGCCTAATGTATATGTATGACATTTTCTTCCTGAAATGCCCAAGCTGCAACTGCGGCTCGTAATCACCATCACTTTCCCAGCTAAATTTTCTCAGTTTCAGGTACATCCGGGACATTCTTGAAACGCCATCGTTTTGAATTCATGCAGTTTAATGGATTGATTGCGGAACTTTTGCCTGTACTACACCTGCGGCAAGGTATTAAATCAAGCATGTTCTGTTCGCAATGGCTCCTTACGTTGTTCAGTTACAGCACTTGACGCGCATCTGTAGCAGCCTAGTTAAGATTCAGAAGGTCCAGATTCCCACTAGATATCGTGTTCCGAATATACGATAATTGCCTTGCGAGCGGCGTCGAAGCAATCTTTGCATTCAGCATCGTGCTATTGCAGAAAACGAAGATGTGCTGCTCACACTTAAATTCGACAAAATCTTGTCAAAGTTCCTAAAGACAAGAGTGTCTGAGCAATACAAGATGGATAAACTTATCTTCAGTTTCAGTTTCAGTCGAAAGTGGTGTTTTATCGAATTCACGATAGATCGAATCTGAAGATGAAGATGAAGGGGGGAGAAAGTGATCCACCAGTCAAGTATAACGTCGACGAGTTCGTACAAGACGCTGTTTCCTTGGGGATCACGGCCTTCATGTTGGATGCCTATGCGCACGAGTGCGCTGATCTGGTGAGAGCGCGGGGTCTGCCAGGGCACTGCGGGCGTGGAGGCTTACCCAGCTTTGCTTGCTAGTTATGCAGAGGCAATGCATCAGATACTTGTAGATCTAAAGAAGCAAAAAACAGGACTCGCACAGTACAGTGAAGTGGCAACCTGCAATGCTCTGGAGGAGTGGAACATCCTTGCTTTCTGCGATGCAGGAATACAGGTCAAGGCGAGCCCATTCTTCTGAGGTGACCAGCATGATGGAAGATGGAAAATTGCAGCGGTGCTTGATGAACTCGACTCTTACATATACACACCCCTCCATCACTGGTGCGACGTCATTGACTTTGAGGCGTCCTACGTGCAGGTCATAGTCCTGTTGAAAATGACATCGTACAATACAGGCGATCCGTGTCTAGGCGTTACAACCAGTTCAGATGATAACACCACAACCATCGCGCGGATTCGTAAATGTCGAGGCGCATGGACAATATCACGAAAAGACAGAGGAGGATTGTTGTAGGTCCATGCTCAGAGTTGGGACTTGATCCGCTTCTCAAGCACCAGACGCCATTACGAACGGGAGCAACCACGTAGCAGTCAGAACAACACCATATCCTACGATTCGTTTAGCGACAACTTGACGTGTGCCAAGCAAACGATCATACCTTTATCAAAGCTTCGAATTGCGGACTAACTCCATGCGATAAACCCGCCCATATAACCCATGTAAGGAAGCAGGCGGCAAAGAATCACCAGGGCAACTGGGGTGGGAGCAGCGACGCTAGTAGATGGTCCATGAGCCACTGAAGAGGAGTCGGGATTAATGCGGCACACTTTGCCGCTTCGATTTGTCTGTTATTAAGAACATCTAGAACAGGAGGGAGATAACGGAAGACTGCCCAGGACCATCGAACACAACCGAATCGACGTTCTCGTCATTCGGCTGGGTGTCTATGGGTGTCCGAGCCGCGTGGAGGGTCTGCGTTGACCATTCGGCGGGACCAGCACCGATATCCGTCGCAACTTGGGCTGGGGTCATGCTTCGGTGCGTGAGCTTTGCCAATTATAGTTATGCACTTTTTACAGGTTCATTCTGCGCCTACCGCCGAAGTGGTCTGGTGGGCTGGCTGTTTCTTGCTCGGCGGCCGAAGGAGACACAGGACAGGCTCTGCAGTAGGTGACTGAAATTGGCAAAATTTTGACGTAGATTCGTTATCTCATCCAGGTGGAGATGATATAGATATCTGGGTCTTGCAGTTGTAGTCAGGAAAACACATGTTGTGGCGTCACTATCAGACCAGGGTTCTCGTGCAATGTTATGTACAGTATATGAGGGTGCGGCTGTGCCGCACAGGACCTTGCTTGGGGACTATCTGGTGTTGTTATTGCGTTATCCTCTGAATTATGGTGTGGGTCGTGCAGGCAATCACCCAGCAGGTATCGTCCAGTCTCGAGGTCTCAGTTTTTCCTAAACCTGTTGTTGCCCCATAGGTTTGATTGACTTTGCCTGTCCGCAACTGTAGTCTTGGGGCAGAAGCTGGGGAACGCGTAAGACGCCCCGCTCACTGGAGACAAGCTGTCAGGAATTTTGATACCCCTTCTGCGTGAGAATACGTACATTTCGTCGACCGCAACCATCAGGTCGTAATTAATCTCTTGGCTGACCACCGAGTCGAATTTGTATGAGGGGTGTGATCGAACAAACTCACGCATCCACCTTGCCGTCGTGAGCAACGAGCCTGGTACACCTCAGGATCGCAGGAACTGAAAAAAAAAAAGGCACGGACCATTTGCACGACTGTGGACCAAATCAACGTATTTGTCGATCTGCCATCTCTCAGATGGTGCCATATCGAGCGTTTCAAGGTATGCCTCAACAAGTCCGACCAGTCCAGGAAACGTAGCACCCTGTGATAGCTCAGAAACCCGTAGCACGGTACAACCGCATTCAACACTAACCTTCCCGTTGAAGATCTCCTCCATCGACATTTCCTCGTATTCGTCCTCGACGGGAGTATCTACAAGCGTGGACGGAGGAGGGACGCGGGGAAAACAATTCCGTAACTTCCGTTCTTTTGGGGGCATTCCACTCTGCCATTCGGCGGGGGAGCAGGGTCCAAATGACGACGGGGTGCTCATCGTGGGTGATATGTAACCAGGAGGCAACACATTTTTGCGGAAGAAGAATTTGCCCGTACCAACGGCGTCCCGCTTTTGCGCCCTTACCATATTCTCCTCAACCTTAAAGACATTGATCGCAACAAGCCGACAGAAAACAGTGATCACACACCTTGGAGATAGGAATATAAAAATTGAGGTTGAAAGCAAGGATGGCTCTGGATAAGAGTACAACGAAAACGGCAAATGCGGCGTTCTCAAAGTCGGTTAGTTGTACTTCCATGCTGCGGAACTCAACTCGCCAACCAATGGGGGATTTAGGTGGCGGTGGTTTGAAACGGAGAGTTTGCCAATTCGTGGATTGGAGGTTCTTGCCAATAGTATTGACATCGAGTATCACAGAGGATGAGTAGTGCTCACCTCAAAGTGATCATTACTAGTTTCGTCATCCTGGTCAATGGTTTCCGAAAAAATCACGAGCGGGTCGCGGATAAATATGTGAGCTATGTGTTTGGAAAGCAATTCATCGATGCCTTTGAACAAATGCAAATGTGACAATGGTGCTGCAAAAAGAATTCCATAATTCTATACGTACCATGGTCGACGAGGCGAGTGTAGATTTCTTGGTTGTAGGGCACATCGGCGTCATTGTATGCTGGTTTATTGTTCCAATCCGTTGATAAATACAAGTCGACGCTGTCGTAGCGCGACTTTGGAATCACACACTTATTCTCCTTTAATGGAAAGAGGGTGGTGGGATTAGTTGCAAAATTAACGTGGCAAAAAACCGATTAATTCACCACACATCCGCGCTCCTCCACGGTGCGGTCATCCACACTGCCGGAGGTAACACTCCAGCGACAGTCAACGTCAGAGAGATAACCACGCCAAATAGGACTAGCGGCAGTCAAGGCAAGCTGTATAGATGTATAAGTGGGGGTATATATCGTGGCTTGAAATATGGATACCATGATTGGGCCCACTGGGATCAGGGCATCATACACGCGTCTCGCTGCCTCAACATTGCAACTCTGCAATGTGACTTGCAAACAGCAGCAACCTGCGCCAAAGCCCATCGCGTCCATGTAAATATGATCTATTAAAGCTGCACCCTTCTTAGCCTCTGCGCAGTGAGGCAGGTATCATCAGTCACTTTCAGCTCTTTTCGCGCAAGAAATGCCTCACCAGCATCTTCTGCGTACAAAGAACGCTGCCATGGTATAGTGGGATCAACGAACGGCCTCGGTGTCCTCTCATCAATGAAGATAGGAATATTGATAGCGACTTTGGAACCTCTCCTGGTTCTAATGTTGGCAGTAAGAGTGCTATGACATGGTTAGAATGTACCCGGGGGAGGTATTTGAGAAGGGGTGCTGACGGGAAACGTGCGTGTGGATTTGTGATCTCTTCTGGCAAAAATAGGCTGTGACTGGACCTGGCGCCGTCAGGACTGAAATAGGGATCGGTAAAGACACCGGGAGCACCCATACGAGGAAAAGAGGTGACCGTGATAGGTAGTTCGTTGGCGTTGAGATGCCTCCTGGCGAGCAGGCGCCTTTCATTCAAAATGAGTAAAATCTACAATGGAAGAGCATGGAGTGCTCGCCTATAATGCATATTGTACTC
>QFEM01001676.1:0-11801 GCA_003316205.1 Boletus bicolor
TGTGTCGTCGCTCTCCAAGTGACTCCTTGTCCCGTGCTAAGGAAACCCCTTGAGCACTCCTTTGTCTGCCTGTAGGAAAACCCCAGGTAACCACTGCGTCGTCGCCTCACCAGTGAATCCTTGTCCTGTACTAAGGAATCCCCTTGAGTACTCCTTTGTGTGCTTGTAGGAAACCCCCAAGTGCTAACTGTGTTGTCACCCCTAAGCGACATCCTTGTTCAGCGAAGGCCCCATTACGATAGCCTCCCAGCCATCATAACATTCAACTTGGTTGTAACAGTCTCAACTCAACGGACTTAGTATATTTTCTCTTTTCCTCTTATCTTATCTTATCGCAAGGGGATCTATCTCTAAACTCACACTTATCTTTATCTTAGGGATTCCCCATTGCCTTACCACCTTTCCTCATGGATCTATGATCCCCTTATCGCCATCACAGCCTTCCTTTAACCTCCATGCTGTGCTGGCTAATATTAACCTTCCATTGTGATGCCTCATGCATCACCTCATGTTCATGCTTCTCTTCCATTATGCCTCATGTCTATGCTTCCATTCTACATAGCCCTTATGGCTGTATGGTCTCTTATGGTAACTCTATGCCCAACCCTATATCCTAGTACCAAATATGTACAAACATCCATGTAGTATATAAAGCCTGCAATTAGTGGCCAGAGAACTCCAGTTCAGTTCTCTTGATCTTTCCCCTAAAGATTCTTGAGTGCAAATTCCTAGTCCCATCTTCATCTCTCCAAGTGGTTTATACCTTCTAGTGCAACCTAAGAAGCTTATGCTTTAGGGTTGTTTCATTAGAACTGAACTACATCTTCTTACCTTGCACTACCATACTATCCACTAGGCTTGTCACCACCTACTACAAGTACGTCACTACATTATGGGGTGCATCACACAACTAAAGAAGTAGTCACACGCAGTGCTGCCCAGCTCTCATTGGTCTATTATGTCAACTCCTAACTGTACCATTAAGTTGGAAGATGTACAGGTTGGGCATTCACTGAGATCAGAATCCCCAGCATCACATAGAGTGAGAAGCACAAGTCCATCATTGCCAGCAACACAATTCCTAAGGGATCTTGAGTTGGAGTTTTCTTCGATAGAACTAGCAAGGCAGTACAAAGTCATATCCGCCAGTTGGACAATTACACTTGCCCTGTGGCTAGCCAATCCAAAAAATTATCAAGAATCCTGAGGAGTATCTCAAGCGTCAGTTGTTAGAGAGGGTTCAGTAGACCCCAACGACCATGTCTCTTCAGACATTGTTCAGGATAGGAATCCATGCCTAGATGGCTTACGGGTCATCCAGATCGAAAAGAGGTTTGAAGAAGAATCCATAGAAGAACCGACCAGGGTCAAGGCTGAGCAGTGCAAAAGAAAGCACATTGACGATGGTCAACCTTGGAGGACTATAAAGAAGCCAAGGAATATTAAGTTTATTCACAGGTTGAATGGAGGAGAACCCTTCCCTGATGAACACTATACCACGAAAGTCTTATGCCCTCATATATCCCTTCACAAGCTGAAGCGATACATAGGATAGCCATTATGAATAAGAAGTTATCAGGTGAAGGATGCCTTATCTCACTATGATGGAAGTGTCACTTATTGCCTTCATGGCATTACTCCTATTCCTTGACAGGATGATATGGTTGTTATCAAACATGAATACACCGGTTACATACATCATCGAAGCAGGAAGTTGGAGATGGGAATATAGGATTTCTGATGGAAGGAGCATAGAAAGTTCTGACAAAGAATATGAAGAAGCTCCAGAAGTTTTGCCAGCTGTACAATACACCATGAAAACTTCATATGGACTTCGGAACACTCTGGGTGCATTTTTTACAGATCACCCACATGAAGAAGAAGCAGAAGGTCTGCTTATCAATGATGATTACAACTATGGATGGGAACTTAACCTACAAGAAACATGGGATAACCCAAAAAATAATATAGAAGGAAGGTTGGATCCATGGGATTTTATCACCCCTGATAGGACACCTCCACCGCCACTGGCGTACGTGCATCCACCAGTGTATAGCAAGTTTATACCTCACTTTTGGACACCACTGCCACAAGAGGATATGAATGAATCTCAAGAAGAGATAGAAGTATTACCACCTGCAGAGGAACATGAAGGAATCTCTCTATTACGTCCAAGACCAATCAGTGGATGGATCATAAGAAATATGGCCAACGAAGGAGAGATATTTGGTCTCATAGGATTTGATGATTTCTTTGAACCAACATCACTGGATAATGACAATGAATACAAATCTCTGGACAGCATGGTCAAAATGTATCAGATGTTATGAAGAAATCTTTATGTCCTGGGACGACAATAAAAGCATCCATGGGCAACTGTTATGCAAAGGCTTGACAGAAGGCACCAAGAAGTTAGGCAAAGGCCATAAAAGGTTAAGCAACCTCTTAGAATGAGGATAAAAGCAACCACAGAAGCAACCAATCCACAAGATCAGGATCAGGTATGACAATTGGAAAAGGTAAAGGCCAAGACCCCACAGCATCAATAAGGGGCATGAACTTTGATGAAGCTCGTGCCTTCTTCCAAGATGTGAAAGAAGCCAACAATCATCAATTGGGAAAGGCCTAAACCTGAGGACATCTGGGCAGTCTAAGGGTTTTAAAAATAGGTTTGATTCCTTTATAGTGGATGAGATCTCCAATCAAGAATCCACACCTTCTTCTATTCTTTATTCTTTGCCATCAGAGGGGTCCGCTAGTCGGCTCGGCTGAGACGTTAAATCAGTGCTTAATTTCTCTTATAATACTAATGAAAAAGAAGTCTCAGATACCATATGTGTGAGAACACTCAAAATTGAAAAGAAAATTCTGATGGATGTTGAAGTGGCTCCATTTTCAAGAAAAAGAAATACAACAAAGGTCGAGGCACTTCTCGATAGCAGTACTAACATTATATTTATAGATAGGATCTTTGTGGAGAAGGCTAGATTGCCTCTCACACAGTTACGAAATCCTATACCTGTCTTTAATGTGGACAGTACCAAGAATTTGGCTGGTAGTATCACACACACCGCTGAATTAGTCATCAACTATCAGGGACACAAAGAACATGTATCCACAGAAGTCACGGATCTTGGAAAAAACCAGATCATCTTGTAAGACCTAACTTGGGCATTGGTATCAACAGCTGCCATGACAAGGGGAATGGGGAGGGGATGACTGGGATAATGTTGGGCCACTTGGGCCTGAGAGTATACATTGTGTTGGTGTGCGACAATGTATTGTCCAAAATCATAATTCCAGATAACTTGTTGCCTTTGCTAAGGTAGATAGAATAGACAGCGATTAGGGTTAGGGGGGCAGTTGGGTTTAATATTACCCAGTTTTCCACAGAGGAAGCAAGTTCTTGTGTCTTTCATGGGAGTGGATGCAGCCTGCTGCACTCTGATCTCCATTGGGGTCCCTCGGCCTGGTTGTGTACCATACTGAGTGAATTGTGAGTGAGAAGGAGGGGGATTCGACAGTGCAGGATAATGGGGTTGTTGATGTGGGAGGAAGTGGGCATTAGTGGGGAGACCTCATTTAATTGCAATCTGCTCAAAAGCTCTACCAAAGTTTTGGTAGTGCAAGGCAAGATCCTTGTAATCAAGATCTCCAACCGGGTAGTTTAGCTAACATCATTCATAGATTTGATAGTTGACTGCCTTTTTGAGGAGCATTACCACATGGTAGTCCTTGATCTCTGCTTTCTTTCTCAAAACCTCAAACCTTTGCAGGAAGAGATTGATTGGATGCCTGTTTTGGCAAAGGCCTCCCAATTTGTGCAATGACTCATGAGTGAGGATGTCAATGTGAAAATAAGCTTTTATCTCCTTTTGGAGAATAGCCTAGGAAGGCCAAGCTGAATCTCCTCTCTTGCCAGTAACAGTGCCATTCTCATCCATAATATTCTCATCTTCCTTATCAAGATATTTCTCAAGGGTGATCTATGCGAACCCCTTGGCCTTTTTCTTGAAATGGGAGAGAACAGCTACTGTCCGAAGCTTATCCGATCACCATTTTTGGGCATTAACCCATAGGCACAGCTTAACCCACCACACTTGCCAAGAGCTTCTATCTCCGTCCCACTTTTTAGGGTCAGCAATCTTCTTTGTTACATTGTTCTTTTCTGTTTCTAGGTTTAAGGTGGCAATACACCTTATGAGGTTGTCTAAGTCCACTTCTGCCATATTTGATTATGGGGCAAAGAGCAGAAAAGGGTTGGAGGTAGAGGCAGAGGAAATTGAAGAAGTAGTGGAAGTTTTTTTCAATGAGGAGAGAGAGGTAATGGTCTTGGTGCTGAATATTGAATCTAGGCCAATAGACATTGTGAGGGCAGGTACGACAAGGAATGGTAACAGGAGGAATTGATTCTTCTTTCAGTTCCTTACTATGCAAACTGTTCCAACCACACTTTAAGGAACCTACAAATTTGAGGTTGGAAATAGTAGTACTTTGATCAGAGATAATATCTCCTTCTTCTTCAGCAATTCCAAAGGTGGCCGCAGTGACCTGGACTATGTATGAGAATTTTCTAAATGAGAACTACTGGCTCAGCCACCAGCAGCATGACAGCTATGATCTGATGTCTCCCTGTGCAAACGTGGCTTGACCCATGTGCAGTATCACCTCACAAGGGGGACTGAGAAGTTTTCTATCTAACAAGACAAAAGCACTGCCAGCTAAGGCACACCCTAAAGACATGGGCATAAAGAAGAGAAATGTTGTGGAAAGCTCCAGCGGGTACCCTTTAGCTCTAGGGTCCAAGTGTTGTGTATAGCAGTCTAATCCAAGTGTAATGAACCTATTGAAAACAATGGGAACACCACAAAGCTTGACACTTTGCAGGCTACACAAGTCCTGGCAAGTAAAGAGATGAGTTGTGGGTTAGACTGGGAATCCAGTTGCAAAGTGCTACCTTATATACTATATAGGCACACACACAAACCATGCTGTGCATGAGAGGAACTACCATAGATAGACTAATAGAAGAAGCAAGGCACAGGAAAGAAAAATGGAGATTAAAGGAGGCTGTGTGAGAAGAGCAGAAATTGAAAGGTTGTGGATACCATGAGGTATGACATCATCAGTTCTAGACCTAGTCATGTGCTGATTTCCATGGTCACATGCACAGATCATGTGACTGGAAAAGAAAAGAGAACAAGTGTGAAAATGTTTGAAAATATTCATATCATAACACTTTAGAGGAAAGACCAAGAGAACTGAACTGGAGTTCTCTGCCAACTAGTTGCAGGCTTTATATACTACATGGATGTTTGTACATATTTGGTACATAGGGCATAGGATTACAATAAGAGATCATATAGCCATAAGGGCTGTGTAGAATGGAAGCATAGACATGAGGCATAATGGAAGAGAAGTGTAAACATAAGGTGATGCATGAAACATCACAATTGTTATGATACTATCGCGAACAACAATAGACACCACAAGGCTTGATGTCTTTCAGGCTACACAGGTCCTGGCGATAAAAAGAAATGAGGTGCAGGAGAGGAGAGGAGGAAGGTAGTCACTTCCTGTTGATGCAGGCCTATAATGAGGAACAAGTCCCCAAGACAATGATTAGTAGAGCAAACAACAAAGTGGATTAGACTGGGGATTCCAGTCGTATGTGTCTAGCTTATATGTTACAGGTGTGCGCATAGACCATGCTATGCATGAAAGCATGGTCTGTGCACACACCTGTACAGTATATAAGCTAGTACTTTGCGACTGGATCCCCAGTCTAATCCATTTGTTCATATGCTCTACTGGTCATTGCCTGGTGGATTTGTTCTCCTTGTAGGCCTGCACTGAATGGACAAAGACTACCCTTCCTCCTCTACATCTCCCACATCTCATCTTCTATATTTGCCAGGACTTATGTAGCCTGCAAAGCATCAAGCCTTGTGGTGTACTTGTCATTTTCGATAGGTTCATTACAAGGTCAGCCTATTTTATATTCCCGGAGATGACAACCCTGTGGATATGTTCACCAAGAACCTCAGATATGTCAGGTTTGAGAAATTTAGGTCACAATTAGGCTTAGAATTTCACAACCTCACCTTTTCTATGGATTGAGTGATTAAATATTTACAATATGTCTAGATTTACTATGGTATATTAGACAAGGGGGAGTGTTGAACATAGTAATACTCTATATGTAGCATAGTTCACATGCTCATTGTATTTAGATACAAACTCAGCTATGCTGAGTTACAATCAATCTTAATCTTGAACCAATGCCCATTCCATTAAGCCACTTATCAAAGGTATGTAAACCTATCCATGGCTCTGTCAGTACATGCCCCACTTCAACAGTTGGAATGTTGGCTTCACTGTATGTGGTGTGCCCTTGTAGAAGTCGAGTCCTGGATTTACAGAGATAGAGTTGGGACATAAGTATGACTATAAGGACAAGTCCTTAGTCAAGTGGGAAATAGGGTTGGAATGAAGTCATTAAGACTTCAAGTCAAAAGGATTAGAGGAGAGAGTTGATATCTAAGTCAATATTTGAACTGAGGAAAGTACATCAGAGGAGTACAGTATTAATATATGGAGGAAGCATCAGATTTTTAATGAAAAACATTCCTGCTCAGTAAAACAGAGTATGGTAAGTAGGAAAGCTGGAGCTGTGCTCCTAAATGTCATATCCTGTAAAATCTCCACAAGTCCACCTTTGACACCTCTGACACCTCCAGTGCTGTATGCACCAACTCTGGACCTATATCGTCTATATTGCAACTCCAGTCCCCTGGAGTTGCCCCTTTGTTTTATCTATCCTGTAAAGTACATTTCCAATACTTTCGTTATACTCTGTTCACCCTATGCCCTGACTTCCCCATTATCCCTGACTCCGTTGTAGTTACCCATTGACCCTTTGGTTAGTTTCCTCCATCTTGTTACTCACCCTAGAAAATACTCGTCCCCTCAAAAATACTTGTACCCCCAGACTTTAGTACTCTGTCTTCCGTTTTACCTCCATATATAAACCTTCATATCTAGTACTGTAGTTCAGCTAGATAATCAACTTAGACACCAGCTATTCCCTTCCAAATCATCTCCACCCCTTGTAACCTTAAGTCAATCGTATTGTTTACCTCTGAACCTCTGCTCCGAAATCTAAGGACCCAATTAACAGCAAGGGCGCACCACATATGGTGAAGCCAACATCCTTATTCCTGCAAACTCTGGAGATCATTGGCATGGTCTTAACACTAAGTGAGACACAGGATTAGAATGGAATGTGAAGTGGAGCTAATACAAAATAGGAAAGAGACATAAGTAGAATGGAGATGTAGGTACATAGTTACAACAGAGGCAAGTCTAAAAGTCTGGAGGGATGATCTGGGCAAGAATGCACTGGAAATTATGAGTCTAAGAGTGGAGGTGGTCTGGAGGACCAGACTTGGACTTGGACGAAATATGGGATATGACACTCCAAGTAACTCTTTGAAACTTGGAGAAATTTATACTGTAGATCAGCTAAAAGTTGTGCTGATACCCAGTGTTGGTCACTGGCTCATGCTAGTGGCATCACAGACAGTGACTGAGAAAATCCTTTAATGGCTCAGATCCACTCTTGGCCCCAAAGTACATGCATGTCTATTATGACTCCTCACTTTTCCTCACTTTTTCTGCATCATGTGACTTCTCCCACGATCATGTGACACCTTACACTCTCTTATCAAGTGACCTCTACCTTCTAGTCCTGTAATTTCTACTCTTCTCATCATGTGACTTATCACGTGATCTTCTATTTTACCTTCCCTTATCGTCATAGACCATGACATCATCGGTCTAGACTTCAGTCTGGACTTCCTATCTCTTATCACTTATCTCTGATGTCATACCTCACCCATCACACACAGTATTCATTTCTGCTTCCTTCTTTTCATTTCCATCTTACCTTTATCCTTTTATATTTGTTCTTTTCCATGGCATCTTCTCTCTTATCTTCCATTCCCACATGATGTCATATTCTATGCCCTACACATGGACTATGTACTTCTATTTCCCATGTACTAGTAGATTGCTATATATATGGCCCTTGGACACTGGAATCGCTGGTTTGATTCTAGTTATCTTTGGGACCTACTCTACAGACTACCTCTTGGTTAGACTTCTCTAGCCTTGGCTCACCTTGTCTTCCATTGCCATATTCATTGGATTACTCCCATTACCAGGTCAGTCAAACCCTGGTATGAACTAGGCAAGAGATTCCTTAGATCACTGCTGTTAAAGCCACCACCTCTTTTCATCACAAATTCTCTTCCTCTTCTCTTCTTTGTTTCTCTTGCACCTTTCCCCCTTCAGTCTTCCCTCAGTTTAGGCTTAGTTCATAACAATGTCTATGAAAGGTGGTTTCAAACTGGGAAAGGATGTCTGAATGGATAGTACATGTACACTGAGGTGGGTATATATACTAAAACTTGTGTACTTGTACAATACATGATGAAAGAACTCTTCAACATTCAACTTGGAAGCAGTGGGTGTCCAGAAGATGGTATGATCTTGAATGAGCTTAATGTGCACATTTCTGCTTCATACAATACAGGAGTGTTCCATTGGAACTGTGCTCATAATATCTGAATGATGAAAGATTGATGGTCACATATGTATCACATTCCTTCGCCTTTGTTAGACAATAAACTGGTGTAGCTGCTATTGCCATACAATGCTAGTAGACTTGGTTTTCAATATTTGTGTGTCCACTTGTGGCATATCACAAATGAGTATCCAGGGGTCAGAAAGAACTAAAGCCTTGATATGATAAATTAATATTCTTGCTTGTACATACCTTGTTGGAATCAACCTTTCTCAGTCCTTAGAACAGGAGTGATGACCCATTTATTATCTTGTTTACAATGTCACTGGGGGCAGAATTATGGTAGTTTCTTATTACCTGTGAAGTTACTACTCCTGGTGCTACAACTACTCATTTCATTTCATCATTTGCTATAACTACTCAGCCTCTTTGTACTATCAATGTTAGGACCTCATATTGCTCGTGTCCTAACCCATCCATTGGACTTCCTTCCTCTCCTCCTCTTCCAGCTTCTCATTCTTCTGTACCAAAGGTGCTTTCCCCCTTTTCTCATGTCTCTGTTGATTATCCCACAATACATGGGCCATGTGCTTTACACACTCAATACATGTGTTCCCCATTTTTCCTTCCTCTTTGTTCTGATAGAAGAATATGCACTTCACCCAATTCCATACATGTACTTCCATGGTCTAACCCAATCCATGTTATTCTACACCTGGCCCATGTGTGTAACTGGAATATATATAAGACCCACCTTTTACCTTATGATTCCCTAGCTTAGACTTCCCTTGAGATACTTCCTTGTACCTCATCTACCCTGGGCGGTCTAGCCACTTTCCTCCATCCCACTTGAGCTCTCTAAGTCTCCTAGCATCTTTGATTGCCAGCTTCTTGTACTTTCTTCTATAAGGAACCTTTGTTGACCTATGAGCTCTGGCTCTAGTTGAACCCTTCACCCTTGTTGACCTATGAGCTGTCACTCCTGTCAAACCTTGTCACCTTCACCGACTGTTGGAAAGACCCTTCTGTCAAACCTTCATCCTGCACTTAGGAATCCCCTAGAGTGCTCACTACCATTCAGAATCCCCTAGGCAGTACTGCATTGTTGCTCTCCAAGTGACTCTTTGTTGCAAGGACCTTACAATTACTTCTCACCCAGGGTCGTTGTAACACCTAGACCTGCCAGAGTTCCTGTCAATGAAGTTTGGCCATGCATTAGTTCCAGTGAACCTTGGAGATACTATATATGCCAAGGACAAGGTATCTAGGCATCTTGACCAATAGAATCCATAACTGATGCATAGCCTCCACCATTGATCAGTCTCCAATGTACCATAAATCTGAGTTCATTGATTATTGGGATGATGGTGATGATAACTGGGGAGCCAGCTCCCTTTTGGTCATGAAAACTTGGCCACCAACACTGTGGCAACACAATCAAAAAAGAGAGGTCTGCAATAACCTTTTCATGAGTGTCCTCTAACTTGGTACAGCCTGTGCTTTTTTTCCATACATGATGTCTTCTTTATAGGCAAATGCAATGGAACTAAATAGTGTTTCCCAAACTTATGCTTTACCTATCCACAGATGTTACACTATTAGCTAGGGATAGTTATCTCCTAGACGAATTGGTATCTAGATCTACCAGATCTATTTGGTGATAAACTTAGTGTGAATAGTACATGGTTTGTTCACTAATCCTCTACAAACGTATATGGATTAGAATGATTGAAATGGTTCAACTAGTAGTCTGGTTAGTAATGAAACTACAAGGTGATAAAGCACTCCAATAATCTGTGCTAGTCAGCAATAGGTTGCTAGACAGTAGTACTTGTTTGTATATGGTTACACTTGTTTGTGCAAGTAATGTGTTGGTTATACTTGAAAAAGTTACCAAGAATTGATTTGCTGGTACCTGTTCGTGTTCTGGTACCTGTTCGTGTTAGTATACCAAAGGGGCTGCAAAGATGTAAAGATGTAGAGATGTAGATATGTTCCAGACTCTGGCTGGAATTCAGACTAGGCTATACTTAGTTCACTCAGATGGGTTTTACTAACTCAATCTTTATTGTGTAACTAAGGAGGTGAAAATCAGGCTTGAGCTAGACTATGAAACAATCCTAAAGTGTAAGCCTCTTAGGTTGCACTAGAAGGTATAAACCACTAAGGGAGGGGGAAAGGACTAGGAGTTTGCACTCAAGGATCTTTAGGGGAAAGACCAAAAGAACTGAACTGGAGTTCTCTGGCTGCTAGTTGCAGACTTTATATACTACATGGATGTTTGTACATATTGTGGACATAGGACATAGGGTTACCATAAGAGAACTGTACAGCCATAAGGGCTGTGTAGAATGGAAGCATAGGCATGAGGCATAATGAAAGAGAAGCATAACCATAAGGTGATGCATGAGGCATTACAATGGAAGTGTTACGACTACTCTTTTCTTTCCTTCATTTGCTACATCTACTCAGTCTCTTTGTATTACCAACATTAGAACCTCACATCACTCGTGTCCTATATTACAATGGCCAGGAGGCTATCGTAATGGGGCCTTCGCTGGACAAGGATGTCGCTTAGGGGGCAACGACACAGTTAGCACTTGGGGTTTTCCTACAAGCACACAAAGGAGTACTCAAGGGGTTTCCTCAGTATGGGACAGGGATGTTGCTGGTGAGGCGATGACGCAGTGGTTGCCTGGGGGTTTCCTACAGGCAGACAAGGAGTACTCAAGGGGATTCCTTAGCATGGGACAAGGAGTCGCTTGGAGGGCGACGACACAGAGGTTCAACTAGGATGGATATCCGTAGGCTGACAAAGGTTCCTTTAAGAAGGAAGTACAAGAGTAATCACTTAATAGTAGATCAGAGACTTAGGACGAAAAGTAAAGGCGTGGATTGCCTTAGCGCAGAACGAGGTACAAGATGGTAACTCGAAGGAGGTCTAAGCTAAGGAATCATAGCATAAAAGAAAGGGTTTATATACCCTTGGATACGCACATGGGCCAAGTGCGGAATATCGCGGGATCAGAATAAACCATGGGATAACGCATATGGAGTCAGGAGAAGCACGTATCCTGTGTATCATAGTAAATCAGATCAGAGAAAGAAGAGAAGCATTGGACACGTGTATGGAGCATGCGAAGCATGTGTCCAGCTATCGTGGGATAATCAACCGAGTCGAGAGACAAGTGGAAGGTACCTCCGGTATAGAGGA
>QFEM01001682.1:0-12034 GCA_003316205.1 Boletus bicolor
AACATTGTTTGATTTTTATTTCAACAACCTGACCATGGATTTTCATGATTGTTGGGTCAAAATGATCCCACAGACGTGCTCTATCTTATGCAATAGAGATTTTATAGAAACAAAAAATCAAGTTTGAATCTTAATTCTAGAATGACCATATAAGTACTAGAGTGAGTGAGATATGGGTCTAACCACAAGTTCAAGGGAAAACAATGAGAATTCCAAAACTAGGTTGCATATATGAAACAACCAACCATATACTGCTGGACTGCTTTAGGGCAGGTGTGAGATATAGAATGTTCTGGAAGGTTACATAATGTGATGTCATGATGACATCATAGTCTGGGCTATTAGGGTGAAGGGTGAATTCTAAGATAAGGGTGAAACAAGAGATAAGATATACTATTGGGGTGGATCGCTAATGCATGTGAAATGTATATATGTAAATAGAAGGGCAAAGTGAACTGCCATGGGTTAAGGGGAAATGAACCAAGATCTGGATCTGGGATCTGAGATCAGGTTAGAGAAGAGACCATAAAAAGAGGTCGATATACTAGTCCAAGAGAGAAAATGAAAATAGGTGATACTGTGGGGATAGCTTGGTAATGGTGGTTATCACTGATAAGATAAGGAGAATTGGTATTGGCTGAGATAAGATAAGATAATGGAATCAAAGGAGAAACAAGTGAATAAATAGACTGTGGTGGTAAAGAGTTAGCTAAGGGTTGCCATGGGCTTAGCTAAGATAGCAAGACTGGCGGTGGAATACCAGATAAGACCTTGAATAGGGGTGAAATTTTACACCTCTACAAATATATATGGATTAGAATAATTGAAATAGGTTCAACTAGTAGTCTGGTCAGTAATAAAATTGGAAGATGATTAGGCATTCCAAAAATCTGTACTAGGCAACAATAGGTTGCTAGACACTAGTACTTGTTTGTATATATTTGCACTTGTTTGTGCAAGTAATCTGTTGACTAGACTTGAAGAAGTTGCCAAGAGTTGGTTTGCTGGTACCTGTTGGTTGTTATGACTACTCTTTTCTTTCCTTCATTTGCTATGACTACTCAGCCTCTTTGTACCACCAATGCTAGGACCTCATATCACCCATGTCCTAGCCCATCCCTTGGACTTCCTTCCCATTCTCTGCCTCTGGCTTCTTCTTACTCTGTACTAGAGATGTATTTCTCTTTTCTCATGACTTCGTTGATTCTCTCATGATACACAGGCATGTGCTTCACACACTTCATATGCATGCCTATTGTTCTTTCCCTATTGTCCCGACTCCTTATTGTTTTGATAGAAGGGATACGTGCTTCTCTTGATTCCATACCCATTTCCCCACGGTTTTACCTGTTCTATGTCATTCTGCACCTGGCCTGTGCACCTTCCACAAACGTATATAAACCTCTCATTTTATCTATACGATTCCCTAGCTTAAACCTCCCTTGAGATCCCTTGAGTACCCCTCTCATATCTCATCTACCCTAGGAAATCCAACCTTCTTCCTTTACTCCACTTGAGCTCTCTAAGTCTTCTGCCACCTTCAATTGGCAGCTCCTCATTCTTCCTTCTTTAAGGAATCTCTGTCAACCTATGAGCTCACACTCCAGTCAAAACCCTTGACCCCACACTGGCCTACGAGTTCTACTCCAGCCAAATCTTGTCCACTTTGCCTCGCACTTAGGACACTCCTAGAGTGCTCACCTTCATCGACCGTTGGAAAGACCCTCCTGTCATCACCTTCATCCCATGCTTAGGAATCCCCTAGAGCACTCCTCTCTGCCATTCAGAATCCCCTAGGCAGTACTGTGTCATCACTCTCCAAGTGACCTTAGTTTGCAAGGGTCTTATGATTACTTCTCACCTGGGGTCATCGTAACATTGGTGTTAGTTTACCAAGGGCTGCAAAGATGTTAATTTGTTAGCAGTAATCCATAGATATGCTAAGATATAAAGATGTAGAGATGTATATATGTTCCAGACTTTTGCTGGAATTCAGACTAGGCTACACTTAATTCACTCAGATGGATTTTACTAACTCAATCTTTATTGTGCAACTAAGAGGATGAAAATCAAGTCAAACTAGACTAGCACTTGTCCCTTTAGGTGGCTTAGTCAGCTGATATAGCAGATGTGCTTGGCACTAGTAGTCTAAACTGTTGGAGATCTTCTAAACCATTGGAGATCTATTCCCTTTAGTTGCCCAGTTAAGGGTTTTCTCCCTAAAGGTGTCCTATTATACTTGTCCCTTCTTGGGTACAAGTCTTTACTCCTAACAATCTATCTAGTAGAGCTAAAGCTATGGAATTGTCCTGCACTAGGCCCTCTGTGGGTTACCTGTGGAGGGAACTCCTAAAACTGGTGAGAAATCTCTTTAAGAGAGAGTCTCTATGAGATTAAATCTCAGGGAAGAAAGAATTTGCTCTTTTGGGGCCTGAAAGGCTCCCCTTATATAGATATTTACAGTGGCTGTGCTATGCTGTGCTAGCTTACAAATCGCTTACAAATGCCAAGAGAATGCCAAGAAATTAGCTGTCAATTGCCAAAAGGATTATAGATCACTTATTTTGATTGAATGAGCTCTGGCTTGATAGGCTTGGCAATGACTCATGCTGACTCATCCAGGGCCAAGCTGAGCCTAATCTGATTTTTATAGGTCATAAATATGGTGGTTTACTATGACTCATGTTAATTCACTCTGACATGATATGGGTCACTCAGGGATAGTACATGATCATGTGATGATGGGAATGGTAGTTACTTGGCAAGTGTATAGGGTAGAAATTGAAATATAAAGAAATCTTTGTAATTACAGGTTTGATCACTATGTGAGAATGGGTGGGAAAGATAAGTTAATATCTTCCCATAAAATGGTGGGAAATTTAAGAAAATCTAGGAAAAGGTAGTTCATGCTATAGACTAACTGACCCTAAAGCTTCTTGGAACTTTGACCATGGAAAGATGGTGAATTTGCCTTCTTGGATCCTTCTGTCATGACCATGCATCAATTCTACTTGGTGTAGGTCAGCAGCAATAAGCCTAGCAGATAAGATGATAGTGCAAGGTAAGAAGTATGTAGTTCAGTTTTAATGAAACAACCCTAAAGCAATAACCTCTTAGTGTTATGCTACAGCATAGCTCCTAGCTAACAACAAGCTAAAGCAGCCAATCAAGAGATGGCAGGAAAACTCATAGAGTGACAAGGGAGATGCACAGCTTATGGTTGGGACCAGAAGATGTGGAAGCCAGAAGACTACACTGATATTGTGTAGAACTAGCTGGGAAAATACAGTACAAGAGGTGGCTCTATATATAGTATATGGGAATATGCATAGACCATGCTGTGTATCTAGCCACCTGCCATAAGTAGACAAAGGGGGAGTGTAATGAACCTATCATGAATGACAGATAACACCACAAGGCTTGATGCTTTGCAGGCTACACAAGTCCTGGTGAATAAATGAATAGAGGAGAGTGAGATGTAAAGGAGGAATGATAGTCATGTCTGTTCAATGCAGGCTTATAATGAGAAACAAGTCCCCAAGACAATGACCAGTAGAGCAGTGAAACAAATGGATTAGACTGGGGAATCCAGTTGTTAAGTGCTACTTTATATAGTGTACAGGCACATGTACAGACCATGCTATGCGTGGGAGGAATTACTATAAATAGACTAAGTGGAGAAGCAAGGCATGAGAAAGAAGAGACAGAGATTAAAGGGGCTGTGTGAGAAGAGTGGAAATTAAAAGAGCATGTGTACCATGAGGCATGATGTCATTACCTCTAGGCATGGTTATGTGATGGTTCTTACAGTCACATGCACAGATCACATGACTGGAAAAGAAAAGAGAACAAGTCTGAAAATGTTTGAAAATGTTCATATCATAACACTACCCCCTTTTTAGGACTCGAATTCCAGACGAGTTGTGGAAGAAATGGATTTGGTGAAGTTTTCATAAGGAGAAAAGAGAGGTGAATAAGGAGGTGGAAAGTCCATGGAGTTTGCGAGAGGCAGAAGGATTTTGTTTGTGGAAGTTGGCAACAGCCAAAGGGGCAGTGTTAATAATGTTGGCCAATTTCCAAGTACGATCTTGTTAAGCCCTCAACTAACCACAAGGCTACGGCCAAGTGATCAATCTACAGACACACACAAAACACAAGGAAACAGGTACAAGGCAAGACTAGCCAAGTACAACAATAATGGGATGTGGGCTTAACCACAAGTTCAAGGGTGAACGGGTAGAATTCCAAAACTAAGTTACAACAAGTAAATGACCAACTATATATTCTGGACTGCTTTAGGGCAGGTGTGGGATATAGAATGTACTGGAAGGTTACGTAATGTAATGTCATGGTGACATCATAGTCTGGATTACTAGGGCGAAGGGTGAATCTAAGATAACAGGTGAAACTAGAGATAAGAGATGCAATCGGGGTAGATCGCTGATGCATGTGAAATACATATACTTAAATAGAAGGGCAAAGGGGACTGCCTGGGTTAAGGGGAAACGAATCAGGATCTGGATCTGAGGGGTTCTGAGATCAGAATTAGAGGAGAGACCATAAAGAGAGGTTGGTAATAGTAGTCCAAGAGGGGAAACAAAAATAGGTGATACTGGGGGTATGATCAGGTATCACTGATAGATAGTGAAGGAAGTCAGATCTAGCCAAGATAAGATAAGATAACAGAAGACAAAGGAGAAAGGGGTACATCAGTGTACTGGCATGGAGTACGAGGCAGCTGTTCGTGTGATAAATAGACTGTGGCAGTGAAGAGTTAGCTAAGGGTTGCCACGGGCTTAGCTAAGGTAGTGAGATGATATCAGATAAGATCTGTGAATAGGGGTGAAATCTTACAGATCTGTTTTATTGTAGCCTTTCCAATGTACCAGATATTCCAACTTCCTATTTTTTAAACATGACACAGCAATAAACTCAATCTTGAACTGTTCTTCCCCTTCTTGGTCTACCTCAATGGCATTGGGACGGACTTTGGGCTGTCCAGGTAAGATTTCCCAATAAGGCTTGACATGAGAGATATTAACCGTGGGATGAATTCGCATGGTGCGGGGAAGCTATAAGGTAATGGCATTAGGAAGGACCACAGAGATGACATAGGGACCAATCCATTTTTGGGTTAATTTCTTAGCCATGTAGGGGAGATTAAGTTTGTCGGTAGACAACCAGACCTGCTGACCAATGGAATATTCTGGTGCCTCTGAACACCTTTTCTCTGAAGCAGTGACCATTCTATTGCATGTTTCTTCTAACACCACTTCTATCTCCTTGTGAGAATAACCCATTTTTCCCACAAAGCCTGCTAGTTTCCCTTCAAAGCCCATGTGTGGGGTGTAGTTACAAGTGATGTTGAAAGGGATGGAACCAGTAGCTGTGGTTATGGTATTATTGTGAGAGAATTGAGCCATTTTTAGCCAATCTGCCCATTCATGCTGCTTCTTCCCACTGTAAGTGCAGAGATATTGTTCTAAATCTCTATTAATGTGTTCAACATTGTGGATGCACATTGATTTTGGTAATCTTAATTTAACCACATTAGGACCTGCTAAGGTGATGACTTCATATGGTTCAATCCAGTGTTCCATTAGCTTCTTAGAAGTGCAGGTTAACCGGAGGTTGGGTGTGGCAAGCCACACTTTATCCCCAATGGAATACTGTAGTGATTCCGAGCAGTGTTTATCTGCTTGCTCTTTCATTCAAGCTTGAGCTTTTAAAAGGTTATTTTTAGTTTCTTTGAGAGTTTTCTGCATCTTAGCAGAAAAATCCTCAGCAGCTGGTGCCTTAAATTCACATTGTTCAAAGCCCATTCTTGGCTGATAGGAATGTGTAACTTCAAAGGGTGTTTTCTTTGAAGACATCAACATCTTCGAATTATATAAGAATTGAGCAATGGAGAGCCAGTCTACCCATTCATGCTGTTTCTCATTACAATACATACAGAGATATTGCTGGATATCTCAGTTCATATGCTCTGTTTGTCTGTCTGTTTGCGGATGGTGGGAGGTGGATAATTTAGAAGTAATCCCTAGGCGATGACAAATGTCCTGCATGACCTGGGATGTGAACTGCGGGCCATGATCTGATACAATTGAAGTCAGGAGGCCATGGTTCTTCCAAACATGATGGAGATATAGCTTTGCTGTATTAAGTGCTATTGCAGTCTTATGGCATGGAATAAGCTCTATCTCCTTTGAGAATTGGCCGACAACCACTAGGATTGAGTCAAAACCATTAGATAATGGCAGATCTGTAGTAAAATCTGCTGATACATGTGCCCATGGAGTGTTTGGCATGTCCAATGGCTGAAGAAGGCCACTTGGCGCTCTATTCGTTCCCTTCATTCATGCACACCTGTCACAACAAGCAACATATTCTTCTAAATATCCAGTCATAGAGTTCCACCAATAAGTGCAACTTAGCAACTCATAGGTTTTATCATAACTGGCATGGCCTGCTATAGGTGAATCATGGTGTGCTTTGACTATCTTTAGTTGCAGCGTATTGTATTCTGGCACGTAAATGTGCCCGTCTTTTCGTATTAAGCCATCCTCATCTTAAGAGGCACCCATGCTTAGTAACTTCTCCACATGACTCTCTTTGAGTAGATGCATGGCTTCTTTTATGGTTTTAGTGAATTGGTCCCCATCATCCCAGATTGCAACTGGTATGGTTCATATCTGATCCGAGGAAATAAGTACTTGTCCCTTGTTGTCAGCATCTATACCAATCATGTGATCCTCTCTTCTAGAAAGAGCATTGGCTTTTATATTAGTAGCACTGGGCTTATGAATGAAGATGTAATTGAATCGAGAGAACCACATGGCCCAATGCACTTGGCAATGATTCAAGTCCTGTGCTTTCATGAAGTATTGAAGATTGGCATAGTCATTCCAAATTTCAAATTGGAATTTTGCCCCTTCTAGATAATGCCTCCATATCTCCATGGCTTGGATAATGCTCAGCATTTCTTTATCAGCAATGGGGTAATTCCATTCTTGCAGAGACATGCTGTGGGAGTGGAAGGCAATGGGATGCCATTTATCTTCTATGAGAATAGATAATACAGCTCCTGTAGCATAATCCGAAGCATCTGTTTCTAGCTGGAACTGACAATCGTTGTCCAAAAATGCAAGGATTGAAGCAGTGGTGAAGGCTTTCTTGAGCATGTCAAATGCCTTTTGCTGTGACTCCTTCCATTTGAAGGGTTGATCCTTCTTCAGGAGGTCATTGAGCAGATGAGCAAATTACACATAGTCTTTTATGAATCAGCAATAGAAGTTAGCCAATCCTAGGAAGCTCCTAACTCTCTTAACCATCTTGGGTTCTGGCCAATCTAAGATTGCCTTTACTTTACTCATATCCATTTTTATTCTGTCTTTGCCAACCGTCATGCCAAGGAATTCAACCTCGGTCTTACTGAAGTCACATTTCTCTGGTTTGACAAAGAGATCATGTTCTTCGAGATGTCTGAGGACTTCTAGCATGATCTTGTTGTGGGCCTCTTGGTCATTGGTTTTGGTGAAGATCATAAGATCATCAATATATATGATGCATACATCATCCATGTCAGAAAATATTTTGTTCATCATGGATTGGAAGGTTCCTGGACTGTTGAACAACCTGAAGTACATGACTAAGGGTTTGAATGCTCCCTTGTAGCAGACAAAGGCAGCTTTCCATTTGTTACCTTCCTTGATCTGAATGTTATTGTAACCCCATCTGAGGTCCATTTTTGTGAATAATTTAGCCCTTTTCAGCTTGTCAATGAGCTGAGAAATGAGAGGGAGAGGGTAATTATTTTTGATTGTGTGTTCATTGAGGTATTGGTAGTCCTGTACCATCTTCTTCTTTTCATCTTTCTTAGAAACAAAGAACACAAGTGAGGTTTGTGGAGATTTAGATGGTCAAATATAGCCCTTTTTCATTTGATTGTCTATGAATGCAGAAACCTCTTCTTGCTCCTTTGATGATAGGGGAATAAGTTGTCCCTTTTTAGGAGTGAAGCTTTCCTTCATGTCAATAGCGTGATCCCAAGGCTTCCTAATCAGCATCCTTTCTGACTCTTTTTTATTAAATATGTTTGCATATTTATGATATTGTTGAGGAACCAAATCAATGGTTGTCAGCTTGACTTTCATTTGTATATCTGCTGTGTGAATTCCTGTGCTTCCAAAGCTGTGTTCACCACAGATTGTTTCATCTAACTTTTCTACTTCTTTACTGTCTTTTTTGGCTATGTTGGCTGTGTGGGAAATCATAAGTCAAAACACACTGTGACCTTCTCTTTGTCATAGCACCTCAACGCCTCACTGGAATTCAATAACAACAATACCATTCAACTCAGACAACCCTGTAGATTACATCCTTGTTATAATATGAACATTTTCAAAACATTTTCGGACTTCATCTTTTCACTTTTCCAGTCACGTGATCTGTGCACGTGACCGTGGGAACCTGCACATGACTAAGTCTAGAACCTATGATGTCATACCTCATGGTACCCACAACCTTTTAATTTCCGCTCTTCTCACACAGCCCTTTAATCTCTGTTACTTCTTTTCCTGTGCCTGGCTTCTCTCATCAGTCTATTTATGGTAGTTCCTCTCATGCACAGCATGGTCTGTGTGCGCGCCTGTAACATATATAAGCTAGTACTTTGCGACTGGAATCCCCAGTCTAATCCACTTCGTTGTTTGCTCTATTGGTCATTGCCTGGAGGACTTGTTCTTCCTTGTAGGCCTGCATCAACCGGATCCAGACTTCTCCTCCATCCTCTTTTCTTTCCTTGCCAGGACACGTGTAGCCTGAAAGATGTCGAGCCTTGTGGTGTTCTTTGTTGTTCACGATAAGGTCATAACAATCCTGGACCAACCAGAAGAAAAAAAACAGACTTTTCAAAAATCTGGAATTTCACAGTTACAAGATTCCCTCTGAATGTCAGTTTCTCATCTTTCTCTGCAACGGAATGTTTGATTCTGCATTCCAGGCATGCCACAGGGATATCAGATCACTACTGAGATGCAATGGGCTGTAATATGTCTCTCAAAATTCCTTGACTTCGAGCAAACTGCTATGGCCCTAAATCTCTCCATCTGATCAGTCAGACACATCATCTCATACTTCAATGCCCATGGAACTGTACCAAATCCAGGGGAGAAGATGGCTCCAAAAGAATGAAAAGGAAATCAGCATCTACACGATGTTGATGTTGAAGTATGACAATACATTATTCTGTTGCTAGTGATGTACTAATCTACACAATGTTACAGTTTTTATTAGGCACGATTTCAAAGACGCCTGACCTTTACTTGGACAAACTTCAAGAGATGCTTGCTGTGTCGTGTGGCCATACAGTTTTGCATGCTACAATCTGGCACACACTTCGTAGAGCTGGTTTTACCATGAAAAAGGTGTGTTTCCTTCTCGTCTAAGTTTCCATTTTCTTATTTGTTCCAGGTTACACGTGTTGCCATAGAACGATCAGCCCAGAAGCACTTAGAGTACCTTACAAGGATTGGTCAGTATGATCCACAGCAACTTGTTTTTGTAGATGAGAGCTCTATTGATCATCACACGACGTACCATGGTTGTGCCTGATCTATCTGAGGAACCAAAGCACAATGAAAAGCTTTCTTTGTTCATGGTTGACGGTATGTAATTCTCAGATATCTTATTTTATTTGATTGTTGCTGATTATTATCCAGCTTCTCTGTTCTTCCTGCCTTTTCCCTCATTGGTGGTATTATCCACTATGAAATCATCAAGGGATCATTTTGTACAGAAACATTCTCACAGTTTATCCAATGTTTGCTTGACAAAATGCAACCCAATCCTGCACCAAATTCAGTGATTGTTATGGACAATTGCTGAATTCACAAGCATCCTGAAATACGAGAAATGATTGAATTCTGGTATGTTATTCCTTTGATTTTCCATTGTTCAAAATATATGAACTGTGTATAGTGTTCGAAAGTCCAGTTGCCAGACTGCAAAAAGACTGCAACTGGACTGGACTTTATTCTTGTTGAACATTGTAATACTTATATGTATAATAGTTCACACGCTCATTGTATTTAGATACAAACTCAGCTGTGCTGAGTTACAATCGATCTTGATCTCGAACCAGCACCCATTCCATTAAACCAGGAACACCAGGTATGTAAGCTGTACATGGCTTTGCCAATACATGCTTGCTTCAACAGGTTATGAGCCCCACCAGTGCTATATGCACGGTGATCATGCCTACTGAGTCGACGTGTTTTCATGCTTGACTCAACACTTAAAACACTCTGTGTGTCTTTATGCCGAGTGGGTTCGAACGTAGACATGTCTATGCATTTTTACGCTAGACCGCCTCTGATGCGCTTTATGCGCTCTCAGGTGTAAAAATGTCACCTGGATATTCCAGGGGGAGACTATGTCATTTCGGTGACAGGGCTCTGAAAGCGTTCAGGAATGAGTGATTTACTTCGCCTCCATTTTCCTTCGATTATGGTACAGTACTGACATCTTCTCATCCCACCAGTCTCTACCTTCAATATGTCCACCACATTCAAAGACCTCCCTCGTCTTAACGGCACCAACTACCAATGCTGGCGCGTCGACATGGACGCCTTCCTTTGTTCTCAAGGCGTTTGGACCGTCTTTCATACCGATTGCCCCAACCACATCTATGCCGAAGATGGGGAGAAGATTCTCACAGACAACTCCGTTGCTATCGAGGCCTGGAACGAAAAGGACGACAAAGCTATGGGTTTCATTCGTCTCAAAATGGAGCATCACATCTCGTCCAGGTATCCTAACGAGTTAAACTCCAAGCAGATATATGATCGGCTTGAAGCTGACTTTGCCACTCCGTCCATCACATCTGCTTTTGCAGAATTCCGCACCCTCCTCAACCTCACTATCCCGGAAAGCTCTCACCCTGCTCCTGCCTTCTCTAAGATCTGCGCTCAGTTCGCACGACTTGAGGAGCTCAAGTACCTGATCGACCAAAAAATCCAGATGATGCTGGTACTTTCGAAGATTCCGTGTTATGCAGATATTTTATCCACTTTGATGAATCAGGCGTCAATCGGAGATACCTCCACTGGGAAAGGTAAAGGGAAAGAGGGGCAAACTACCTCTCTCATGGAACTGGAGAAGCTTGTTGTCGCTGCTTGGCAGCAACATTCATCTCGTCGTGGACAACCTGCAGCTGGCACGCAAGCGCACAAGGTTTCCGCTGTAAAGCGGAAAGGGGGAGATCCCCAATTTTCTCAGCAGCAGCAGGGCGGCTCACAGCAACAGCAGTCGCAAGGCCAAGGTAACGCCCAGCAGGGCAAGAACAAGAAGAAGCGCGGCAAGCGCTCTCAGGCTGGCCAGGATAGGCAAAAGCAACGCAAGGAAGCTCACCTTGCAGACGAATCCGCCACCGCCTCCTTTGTCTTCTCCGCCGCCAACATCCTCTCCCCTGCCGGCGAACCTACATACTCCACTACGGTCGATCCCTGCCAACTCGCCCACACTCCTGGTGCAACGTCTTACGGTCCTCCCACGTTTCCGCATACGCAGAACGCGATTTCTTTAGCGCATCGCTTAGGCATGATGCCCACATGCGAAACAGTTCACACCTTGGACCCGGTGGCAAACCATCACCTCCTCGCCCCCATACCCCGGCAGCCTACATCAGCACCTGCCACTACTACTCCCGCAATCGACAATTTCATCATCGGCACTTCCATCACCCCTCCTAGGGAACGTAGCATTTCACCCTTCTTCCATGACGACCTGGCTAGTCGCATGGGAGTATCAAACTACGGCGAATCGGGCTTCAAACAGCTCGATCAACACATCACCCATCCGTCCCTCGTCGGATCAAGCAAGATACCTCTAGAGGAACGCCTCGAGGATCTCTCCAACAGTGCCCAAAAGGCCTGGATGGATATAGACGACGAAGACACAGTCTCTCTTGGGGAAGAGTACTATGACGAGTACCTGGGAGATGCGGGGGATTTTGGTTTCTCTTTTGAACCATGGT
>QFEM01001683.1:0-11947 GCA_003316205.1 Boletus bicolor
AACATTGTTTGATTTTTATTTCAACAACCTGACCATGGATTTTCATGATTGTTGGGTCAAAATGATCTGACATGCTCTATCTTATGCAATAGAGATTTATAGAAACAAAAAATCAAGTTTGAATCTTAATTCTAGAATGACCATATAAGTAAAGGTATGTCACCATCCATCTGTCCACCCATCCATCCATCTCCAGAAATGCAATCTTGGACATTTATTGACTAGGCCTGTTAACCTGAGCACAGGAGTACTTATATTATCATATTTGTCCTAGTGCCTGTCCTTATTATAGCATGGCAAATCAAAGTCAATATGACTTTGATGGAGTCAGCAGAACTAAATCTGAGTCTAGGTCTATCTAAAGCTAAGTATTAGTAGGTGTAAGTAGGTGTGGTTAGGACATGGCTGCCCTCCAGATTGTAATTCCACCTGCTATTCACCTGGCTCTCATCCAAATAAAGCCTGGGGTGTATGGTATCTCCCAAATGGCTGGAATGCTTTCCAAAATGTGCTACTGAAATCTTAACAAATAAAAAAATGGTGCATAATGTGACTACACTAACAGCTATGAGGACACATATGCTGAAAAGGACTCCCTGAGACAGACAGACAAGTTAGTATACATGTATATTGGAATGAACTCATGCCTATTCCCAAAAAGGCAGTCACACCCCTGAAGGCCATGCAGAAAGCAGAGCAGGCCTTTCTAAAAAGGCAGTCACACCTCTGCTGTACACATGAACAGGAGCAGATAATAATATTATACCCTTATTGCCTGGTTTTGTATGTAACCTGAATCTCACCACATAATACAGTAACACTGCTATTGAAAATTTTATGAGGCATTCTACTAGTATGAGGGATCAAGGCTTCATCTCTCCAGCCTGGGAATTAGGCACTAGAGCCTTTGGACAGATTAATTGATGATTTATTTATAAATTTAAATTTAAATAACATAACATAACATAACATAAAAAATCACTAATCAAATTGTCAGTGGGTCTTCGAACACTTACCTGGAGTTACATATGAAGGACTAGACAGTGTCCGTGCTTCCGTTCAAGATAATATTTATTTATTTTCGGTGTTTCACAAATCAGGCGTTGCCGTCTCCGAGGACCGACACAGACTGTTTAACCCGCGCCCTAGTACCTCCTTTCTCTTTCCCTTCCTCTCCCGCCAATATCAGTCTAATCGCAAACGCAGCGCTGAATAATGTCTAGATTCGTGCGCGCTTCCAAGTATCGGTATGTCCAAATCTCACAGATCCTCTCTTGCCATGGATCATTCTTCGCCGCATGCGTGTCCACTTCCTGGCAACCCCACCGTGATCTCATTATTGCGTCCTCAGACATGTCTTCGGACAAGCAGCCAAAAAGGAACACAGCTACGATAACGTCAAAGTGTCTTCCAGCGCCTGGGACACCAACCTCATCGCCGCATCGGCAGTACGTGCCCTCCACTCCGAGCACATCTCAGTTGATCGATCCTTGGACAGCGTTACATTAGTATCAACTGGTCTGCATCTGGTGGTGGTGCTTTTGCCATACTTCCGCTTCCGTCCCCGTTTGGTTCAAGTACACATGACATGCCTTCAAAGCTCCCCGACATCATTCCCCTCGCCCGTACGCACACGGCAGCTGTTCTCGACACTGCCTGGTCGCCTGCCAATGACACTCTCGTCGCTTCCGCCTCCGAAGATGGCACTTCTCTTCTTTGGAAAGTCCCTGACAACCTCTTTGATGGCTGGACTTCGGACGCTTGGGAACCTCAAGACTTGGAGCCCGTCGCAAGGGTCGACGTGAGCCCAAAGAAAGTTGGTCAGGTTATTTGGCATCCAACTGCCGCCAACGTTCTCGCAACTGCATCCGGCGAGCACTTCGTAAAACTCTGGGATCTCGCTGATCCCTCGCGTCCTCGCTCCACCTTGAACGGCCATGGTGATACCATTCAGTCTCTTGCATTCAACGTGACCGGCACTGTTCTTGCGACCACGTGCCGGGACAAGAAACTTCGTCTCTTCGACCCCCGCACTGGTGCTGACCCCGTCCGTGTCACAGAAGGCCACAGCGGTATCAAAGGTACCAGAGTGATCTGGATGGGAGACCATGATCGCATCGCAACGACTGGTTTCAGCAAGATGAGTGACAGGCAGGTCAGCGTTTGGGAGACCGGGGGACTTGGAAACGTGAAAACCCTCACGATCGACCAGAGCGCTGGAGTCATTATGCCATTCTGGAGCGACAATGGCATTCTGTTCCTCGGTATGTTTGCAAGTTTCCTGACATCGTCGTGTTCACTGATCGCTTCCACGACAGCTGGAAAGGGGTCTGTCTTTTGCTATAGACGTCGACTTCGCTGCTGACTTAGTGTTTGACAGAGATGGAAACATCCGGTATTATGAGTACGAATCCGACTCGTTGTACTCCCTTGCGGAGCACTCGACCTCGAACCCTCAGCGTGGCATGTGCTTCCTTCCCAGACGTGCGCTGGAAGTCTCCGAATGCGAAATTGCAAGAGCATTCAAAGTTACCAGCAATGGAGTGGAGCCGATTGCGTTTATCGTTCCTCGTCGGGTGAGTATCATAGTTAAGCCCAATCTCATTTCGCATGCAACTATGTGCAAGCTAAGCATTCCACCCAACGCAGGCTGAATCCTTCCAATCGGATATCTACCCACCTGCGCCATCTTCGGAACCATCCCTGACTGCTGCCGAGTTCTTCGCAGGCAAGACAGCCCCGCTAAATCTTGTTAGCCTTGAGAACGGCGCCGTTTTTTCCGGCAATGACGTACCGCCTGTGCCAGCTGCAATTTCTGTCCCACCTCCAGCGCCGTTACCTGAACCAACGTTCACCCCTGCTATGACAAAATCAGTCACGATAACACCTACGCGTGCTGATTCGTTCCCTGTCAATACTCCAATTGTGGACTCTCCCGGAGACAACGTGCGTCTTTGTCGTCGGAATGTTGACGGTAGGTCCGACGCTTACTGCCTTCAGGGAAATGCTGGGCTCGAAGAAGACGTTGACCGCCTAAATGGGGAACTGCGTGAAGCCAGGCAAAAGATTCGTAACCTCGAACTTCAGGTGGAGAGCTTGAAGGCCAACGCGAAGAAAGCTGCGCAGGCCTTGATGGAGGAATAGATCTACCGTAGAAGACGCATACCCTAAAGACGGGATCTATTTAGCTTGTAATTCCTGACTTGATATATCGCGCTTGGATTCTTGACTTGGCGACTGCGCACGAGGCTCACGGAATGTGGGAACTACGCAGACACGTGCGACTCTGAACCAGATCGAATTAGCTAGGCCAGATAGCATAAGTTACAACACATGCAATCCCCGACGTCTCCGCCCTTGTCATCACCGTCCTCGACGTCTACCGCGCCGCTCGCCCTTGAGTTTGAATCCTCGCTCGCCCATCCCTCGCGATAATTTCAGTGTACAAACCCAGCTCACTGATCGAGTCAGTGCCTCATCGGCACCGACTCACTCACAGTTGGACAAACGCGGTCCGCAAGGAGTCACTCCAAAGTGTCTCTGTAGCAAACCTGTCCAACTCAATTTTTAGCGCTGTATGACCCTCCTCCATGTCTACTTTATTCTCCGCAACCAGCAAGCGTTCCAGCGTCTCCTTGAGCGGGACCGCTTAGCCACCAACCCGCAGGCTGGCCAGAGTACGAGCGCTAGCAAATCGTGGACGCGCAAGAACATCGCCTCCGCGCTCGAGGTGAATGCATTCGACCACCTGGGTCGCACGGTATTACATCTTGCATGTGCATCCACCGAGCCTGCGAGCTTGGAGTATTCACGTATGCTACTCGCGCATCCATCCATCAATGTCAACCTCGCCGACAAGGAAAACCATTGGACTGCCCTCCATCGCGCATTGTATGCAGGCAATATCGAGGCTGCGTGAGAGTTATAATTACTCCGTCGTGGGTCGTGGACTGACCTGCTTACTTGGGTTGTGGTAGGATCATGTTACTCAAGCGCACGGACACAGACGCGTCTATCAAGGATGTGGAAGGGTATACGGCCTTTGATCTTTACAATTCGACCGTTCGGACTACGAATCCGACGTCACTTGAAGACAATTATGCTGACTTGCTGACATGGGGTGCCAATCGGTGGGTTCTCTCGTGAACAGAGTTGGTTCGAGGACTGAATCGTGCATGCCGACATATATCGCATGTTTGTCTTGTTCGTGGCTCCACGTTTGTATACGCCGTGGCACCGTTCGCGATGTGTAGAAATGCCGCTCTGGGTCTCGGAGACAGCAACGACCGTGCGCACCCCGACCGTGTTGTCATTCTCAACAAAGATGCACCACTTCCTGCCAGTCGTACGCTGGAAGAACGATTCCGGCCGGTCAAGGTGCGAGACGTCAGCATGTCGAAGTTGCACACAGGTAGGAGGTACGATGTGTTGGCTCGGGACCTATATAATGTATGTGCAGTGATTCTTACAGACGAGCCGCGCGACAACGTTCGTTTATGCGGATTCGGTAGTGGAGGACGGTATGTATCCATGTATATCTCATGTCGCGCATGCATTTCTAATCCTTGTACCTGTTGTAACTACTTTTCAGCCTCGGCCCCTTTTCTCACACGCTTTATACTCCAACACCCCTCGCCCTTTCCTCACACTCTATTGTGTCGGTTGCCCTCGGCCAAGACCATACTCTTGCCCTGACGAGCGCAGGAGAAGTTATAAGTTGGGGATTAAATCGATTTGCCCAGCTCGGATATGTCGTTGAGTCGGGCCAAGGGGGTTCTGCGGATGAGTCAATCCAAACGACACCACGCAAGATCGGCCACTTGAAGAAAGAGTTCCTTAAGGGCATCGCCGCTTGCAAAACCGCAAGTGCTTGCTGGTCGGATAGTGACGTGTGGACATGGGGCACGAACGGCGGGCAACTGGGTAAGTTTACCTTTGTGGAATGCATGTTGAGCGGGTTTTTTTACAACCGCCCCCTGTATCCCCCAGGATATAGTAACATAGCAAGTCCTGTCCAAGCCCTTCCTCGCAAGGTTTCGATCATTACGCAGCCAATTCGTGGCATTGTGATATCGGTCAGTTTCTCGATCGAGTCCAAATTTGTGCGCGATAAACTGACGACGCATTTTGGCTTCCTAGGAAACAGCGATGATATGCCTCTTTATGACTGGGGAGGTTGTATGTGTATGGAATGGCGGTGTTTCAAAGATCAAGTGCGGGAGCAAGTATAGCTTAGTGGTATATGCTGATTTGGATTTCCAGTTTCCCCGCTCACGCATTCCCATCTGACATTTCCATGGTCTACCGCCCGCCTCATATTGTTCGCGCTCCTGCGATTACGAAGGTCGCCTGCTGCGACGAGCTGTTCGCAGCTCTCTCCTCGAATGGCGAGGTATTTACATTCTCTCTCCCGACCACCATCGAAGCAGAAGGAAGTGTCTCTGGGGTGCACGCTGGTGGGAGCAGAGGGCAGGTGAAACCTCAGCGCGCGTGGGCATTAAGGAGGCAATTCAGCAGCGTGCGAGTGCGTCGTCTACAACTGGGACTGTCGTCTGCTGGACTTAATGCCTGTCTTTTCATCGAAAATAACGGTGTGCGCGCTATCAGGACGTCGACATTGGTGGTGATGGCGCTTTGATCGTGTGCACGCAGTCAGGACATGTATTTGTTCGTTCTCGAAACCTCAAGGGCAGCACGACAAGCAATGGGACAAAGGCGTTCAGGTTTCAGCGTATCGCACATGTACAACGAGCCATTGCGGTTTGTGCCAACAGCACGGGTGCCTTTGGTGCTCTTCGAATTGACTACAAGCCGCCCCCGATCAGTGTTACTGGGAGACACTTTTCAGCTGACATGGCAGCGATCGCACCTTATAACATTGACGAAGCCACAATTTTAGCGTGCCAGGACATGAAAATACGATTGGATGCGACCATCGGTGCCGATGATGATCTAGAAGATTCATCGATCCTTGACGATATCAGCGAAGTGGCCAAGTTGATGACTGTCCTCTCTAATCAGGTGAATCAAGTAGTGTCGTCCACGAAGGGCAGCAAGCACGGTGCGGACCTTGCCGTGCGCATTGGTACCATATTCGAGATACCCGCACATCGTGTTGTCCTGGCCGCACGCTGCATGCCTCTTCGCGAGATACTTGGTGGTGGAGTCCTTCACGACAAGTCTTCCAAGGTCTCTGTGATGTTCACCCCACAGGTGTTAGACGCGTCACTAGTTCATCCAGTACTCCACTTTGTGGGAATCACCCCGCTTTCGTTGCTCATCCTTCTTCATTACCTATACGCTGATGAAGTCCTCGCGGTATGGGATCTTCGTATCGGATCGCTCTTCGAGGCACAGTTTTCGAGTATGGACTTGTCGGCAACGCAGGTAAAGGCGGACCTCACTACCCTGGCACAATTGCTATACCTCCCGCACCTCACGTCGGTATTGCAGTCCGTCGGAAAACGTGTTGCAATATCGTCCGCCGGTGGTGATTTTCAGTGGCTTTTCGACCAAGCGCAGCTCTTAGGCTCATCGCGGCGAAATGTCCACAAAGACCCTCTGGCACCTGACGTCGCGCTACACCTCGCCGATAAGATCGTTTACACGCACTCTGCTGTTCTCCGCGCACGATCTGCGTTCTTTGCCGCGTTCTTTGCCGATCCTGACTGGACTGTTCAAAGGAGGGATGATGCGGGCGTGGTCGATGTCGAGATGGGACACCACAAGTGGCAAGTTATGCAGTTCGTGCTGTCGTTTGTCTGTTTTGGTGAAGAGACGATGTTCGGGACGCTCGGTGAGTCGTATTGTGGGTATCGCAACATCGTCCACGTCAACCATTTTGCAGAATTCCTGGATAATGTCGATGAATTGCTCGAGTTTATGTTCCTTGTGATATCCGCTGCGGTGAATCTATCCACATTTCCTATTGTGCTCAGAGTTGTTGATTCTATTTCCAACTAGAACGAGCTGCTCCTGACTCGGCTGGTCCTATTGTGTTCTCGGATTGTCCTCAAGTATCTGAACGTGTACAATGCGTGTTACCTACTCACGGATGCCGTCCATTTCAACGCGGTAGATCTGGTGGAGAGCATTCAAAGTTACATGACCGCCAATATTGAGATGCTCCTCGAGTCGAGGATCCTCGACGACCTCGATTCTCGAGTGGTGCGTAAGCTCTCGGAACACGCGTGCACGGAGCAGAGAGCACAATCACCTGTGTCTCGATCTGACAAGCTGGGACGCACGGCGCTGGAGAAGCATAAGGAATGGCTTGCGTTACAGGATATACCGGTTTCCATCATACCTAGCCAGAAACTTTGGTCCACGAAGGAGCTCCCCAAGATGTCACCACCTGATCCAGCAAAAAAGCTGGCGGTCCGACAATCGAGGCTGTATTCGCCAACCACGAGCCCGGTGCTTCATCCGTCGTTGCTGCCACCAGGAGATGAGATTTTTGCGATGGACGATGCAGATGGGGGTCCATCTCTTAATCTGAACTCGGTGCAGGCGAGTGGGGGTGAGGAAACGCTCGTTTCGGTGACGACCGTTGGGTCTGCGAAACCAGGATGGAAGAAGAATCCGGCAACGCCTCGGTGAGTAGTTCCTGTGTACGTCTTTACTTTTATCTGACGTTTGTGTAGCACCGACCTCAAGGTGATCATGGCGGAGGCAGAAAATGGTAAGAGGCAGGTGCATGCGAGAACGCTCGACAACCAAGGTTCCAATCTCAATGCGAGTGCGAATATACCTACGAGCGCTGGCCAAGGTGCAGGTCCGTCGCGACAGCCAGGACTTATACCTGGACACCATTGGCGATCTGACACTCCGCCAACACCACGTCGCGTGCCGTCAGACCCTGCAACACCACCGAGGTCCCACCCTCCCCTGGCGCCGACACCAAATCGTACAGGTACCGTTGCTCAAGCTACTCAGGCCACGCAAGCTAGCCCAGGTCCTTCGCGGCCGATCATGGGCCCCGTCATCACGCCCGTCCGCCAGACGCAAAACGCGTCTGGGTCCACGAGCACTAGTAGCAGCTCGCGGAAACCATCGTGCGTGCCTATACTCTTCTCACGTTGGCTTTGTTCGTAGGGTGACGATCGTGGTTTTTGCTTCAGGCTGGGTGGTGCATGGACGCTGCCACCCGTACAGCCAATCGCGGCACCGACGGTACCCGATTCGACGGCGTCACTTTCGTTTGTGGATATACAGAAAATGCAAGAGCTGCAGGGGACGACGTCTACGCCAAAGGACAAACGATCGTTGCGCGATATCCAGGAAGAGGAGCGGGCACGTCAGCAGGAGGCCGATTTCTTGAAATGGTGGGCTGCGGAGGAAGAGCGTGTGCGGCTTGAGACGTTGGAACAAGGGCAGGGGCAGGGGCGGGCAATGGGCACTGGTGTGGGTGCTAACCACGGGAACAAGAGCAAGGGTGGTAAGGCGAGGCCTCGAAAGGCCAAGGCAGAGATACGGAGAAATCCATCGAACGACCAGCGGGAGTCGCGTGGCCACTGGAGGCCACGACAGAGAGAGGACGCTAACTCTTAGATACACACGTCATAAGAACGTATGAAGAATATCGTATAGATATATATGGTATGGAACGGTAGGGTGAGTGGGTCAAGTTCTCATCCAAGCCTCGAGATGAAATGGAGTTGCCACCAGACTACGTGATATGGGATATAGACTTGCTACACACTTTTGAAGGTTATTTTAGGCGTACTGTGCAGACATTATGCTGGACACTATACATCTTACCCGACTGGCACCTACGCAGCGCAAACTTGCACTCAAATTGCCCAAGTATCACGCTGTGGATTGCATCGTTGGCCCGAAGTGCTGAGCCCTAAGCCCTAAGCATTCAGAATACGACGTTGGGAAAAACCGGTGATATGCGGCATCCCTTTCCAACTGCCTGTGGCTATTTTCTTGATTCGAGGGGTAATTAGCAGTGGATATGCTGATGATTTTTCAACAATCATAGCGAGGTTTGAGCTGTCGGCTAATATACTTGGGTAGAGCTGATTGCAAAGTCAACGCGGCCCCGGCGGGTGACTCCTCTGAGGTGCTTTGCTCGACATTGTGTGAAGGTACAACACCAGGCATCGCAAGCCTCTTGAAATTTTCAATGGTATAGCCGAAAGGACTTCCGCCAAATCACACGCTCGATGCGACTGGACGGTCTATCACAGGGATAAGGCCCAGGACCAAGAGATGGCAATGACACGTAAGAGGGAAGGATAAGGTTCAGCGCTCGACATCGGTTGTCCTAGCTTGCGACCGTCTACGCGTATCACGTCGCTCTCATGCCATTCTTGTATTGTCACGACCGTCCGAACACGACAACGTGGAGCTAGACTTTAATTGCGTATAGCCGTCCCGCGCTCCTCCCAAGTGAGATACCGTGTTGGAAGCCACTTGGGCTGTGTCCATTCTATACCCACCAACTCGGCCACGATCATCCGTGCGACCACTTCGGCGCTGAAAAGAGCCCGGGAAAAGGATTGGGGATTACACGTCATCTCATTCATCCCAAATAAACGATAGAGGAAGACGGCATACCATCCAAACGCACGCGGCATACCGTGCCCTGAATAACCAGCGGCAATGAACTGGCCTGTGTACTGTACAGCATCGTTCCCTTGTGCCGCAGGCAACTTGTCAACAGGTCCGACCTGAGGGGTTATCGCAACCCATTCATGTACATCTTGGACGAGCAGATAATCGAACGTACAAACGGATCCCCGATCGCCGTATAAGCCATGATGCCCGTCTAAGGAAGAGGACGATCACGATGATCAAATCTTGATGAGAACCAAGACCAATATATGCACACGCATAGTACGCACCCATTCCATCTCAGGCTCTCGCCCAGGTTCAAACTTGCCCTCAAAGACCGCGGGTAAAAATGCCCGGAGGGTTTCCCCGACTTTGGGATGACATGTGGTATCGTCGTCGATGTAGGCTTCGAAGGCGGGGCGGGCGGCTTCGCGCGCGCCGCCGAGGATGATCAGGGGTCTTTCGTTGATAGCCTTGACAGGTCGCGGGAACCAGTATTCGAAGCCCTGCATAGGATACGCGTGTTTGTCAGTCACGTGTCGTATACGTTGCGCGTGCAGATTTAGATGAGGGTGAAGGTAAAGGGAAGAGAAAGTACATGAACACGTCCGTACCCCGTTACCAGCCCAACCATTGGTCTTAATCTGGTCCATACCGACAGACGCGCGCGTCGCGATGACCTGTCCACGAACGGGTACGATTCCTTGTGGACCCGCCAAGAAAGGGAGGAGATGGGAGGCGTAAGCATTCGTGGCATGAACGACGCGCGAGCAAGCGATGGTGCCTCTGGAGGTCGAAAGCGTGTACGCGCGCGAGGCGTTCGTTGACGAGCCGGACACCGAGTGCGACACTTTTGCGCCTTCGATCACCGTGACGGGTGTGTGGGTATGCAATATAAGGTCAAAGCGTGGGCCCGTGCGTGTCTTGGCCTGTTGATAGAGTTTTGTGACGAGCTTGAGTGGCCAGACATTGTAGCCCGGGATCTTGACCGCTGGATAATGCGCACCAAACGTCTGACATAGATGGGAAACGCGAAGTGATCACTGATTATTGATCAGTCGACGACAAAGCGCCAAATACTCACAGCCTCGACTTCTTCCTTGCTTAACGTGACGACACCATCCAGGGACCAGCCCGCATCTTCCGCCGCCTTGCGATCGCGCCGTGCCTCCTCGACTTCTTGATCTGAAAATAACAAATCGATATGACCACCATGCACGAGATCGACATCGTGTGTCCATCCGTGGTCTTGGATGAAACGCACGAGCGACGATGCGGTGTGGGCCTCCAAGGCGTACGATCGCTTAGCTTCTTCGGGGCCATACTCGGCCGCGCGGGCGTGGAAATTAGAAAAGGCGGCGGGAGTAAGGTGGCCGCCGTTTCGACCTGGCGCACAGACGAAGACGGATCTAGATGAGATCCAACTCTGTTCGATCGAAATCGGTAAATCGACTCACCAGTCGCCCCTGCGCCTAAGGGAAACGGTCAGAATACCGCTTTGTTCACCATCCTCATCGCACCCAACGTTGAGCGAATGGTCAAGGATGGATACACGCACAAAAATCTCTCGCCTCGAGAATGACAACCTTGAGTGGCGACGGGAGCCCCGCGTTCGTCTCGATCGCTTCGGAGAGGTGATATGCTACGCCGACGCCTGTGATACCCGAACCGATGATACACACGTCTGCGTCGGTGGTCAATGGCCCAGTGCTGCCCTCACGCGCCAGGGGATTGGCATCAGGGGAGGAATGTGCCCAGAAGGAGCGTGTCGGGTTTGGGGCTGGCAGACCTGCTGGCTTGAAGTGGCTGTTTGAAAATATTTTTTGGTGGTTCTCCCATTCATTGAGCGCGATTGGGAGCGTTGCCATCGCACACACCGCGACCGAGATCAAGGCCGATATTGATATGCGACGCATCTTCCTGGTAGGGACCCTATCGGTGACTTCGGCAGAGTAAAAGGAAGAAAATAATAAATAAATAAATAACCAAAAGAATCCGAATCTGCGCCTGCTTCTTTGTCTCTAGATATCCAACACTCAGTACTCGTCAAATATTCTCGCACCCACCATATTCCATCCCTCTAAGTTCAGCCCTCAATAAGATACCCTCTCTCTCATCACCGCCGCCAAAACCACCCACTCCGCACCTCCGCCGACGTACCCAGCGACAATACATGCCGATGAAGTGTCATCATGTCATCAGCAATACCGCTAGATGACCCTGTTTAATCGGACCGTCACCGTTCGTTAGCAAGGCACGATGAGAAAAAGGTATGATAATCCCCCAATTTACCCCTGCTGGTCCAATCACACAAATATTGAGAGAGAGAGGTCGAGCACGCAGTATGTCTAAAGCACAGTAAGACCTTGTTCGTATGTCGTCTGGA
>QFEM01001703.1:0-31863 GCA_003316205.1 Boletus bicolor
GAGAAGCGGAGATTAACGCAGCGGAAATTAAACGTCGGAAAGATCCGGTGCGCTTCCTGTGAGAACTATCCATATGAGGTGCCATTTCCACCCCTGGAAATGGAAGGATGGAAGGATGGAAGGATGCTTAGTCAGATGGAAGGATGGATGGATGGGTGCTTAGTCAGATGGAAGGATGGATGGATGGATGGGTGCTTAGTCAGATGGAAGGATGGATGGATGGATGGATGCTTAGTCAGATGGATGGATGGATGGATGGATGCTTAGTCAGATGGATGGATGGATGGATGGATGCTTAGTCAGATGGAAGGNNNATGGGTGCTTAGTCAGATGGAAGGATGGATGGATGGATGGATGCTTAGTCAGATGGAAGGATGGATGAATGGATGGATGCTTAGTCAGATGGATGGATGGATGGATGGGTGCTTAGTCAGATGGATGGATGGGTGCTTAGTCAGATGGAAGGATGGATGGATGGATGGATGGTTAGTCAGATGGATGGATGGAAGGATAGATGTTAGGTTAGTTAGTATATGAATTAATTAAGGGTTAGGTGGTGGATGGTTAGATGAATCCTTAGTCAGATTGATAGATGCTCAGTTAAATAAATGGATGAATATATAATAATTCAATATTTTTGACTTACTTTTCTTTCTTTATCTAACCTAATCTTGTCTAGACTCTTTTACACCAGTGCTTAGGATACTACCATTACATACTTTACTTTTACTTATTTACTGTACATCTAGGTTTGATCACCCCTTGTGCATGTTGCTTTGGCTTAAGCCTCATTATCTGATGTATAAGTTATAGTAGGCTATAGTGTTGCTGTGGCTTCGGCTTCCAAACAACTCTAGCCGAAGCCGAACCATGCGATCTAAAAAGTCAAGCCGAGTCTTAGTAAGCTGCGACTTATGGCTTTGAGTCAGTTAGCTGGACCCTGCCACCATCACACAGCCGTGCCACATGGTGTCCCTCAAGAAGTATGGAAAAAATCAAAGGAATAGGTAAAAAATCAAAAGAATTGTACCTTTCTTATTCCAATGAAGAATGAATGAATTTTAAATAAATATTTGAACTGTCTATGGAGTCATGTCACGTCGAAGGTGCGTTCGAGTGGTTACTATATATGGCAAGTCGCAGCTCGGCTAATTGCACTTGCTATCTCTGCACTGTGCGCTTAACCTGGATCGACCTGGGAACCGACCTATTTACTTCTTGCTGGTCTGGGATGCTCCCCCAGCATCTGGACTCCATATACAACATATCCAACATGTCCAATTTGACCGCTTTGGCTGCAATGTGGCTGTACAAGTTGGTAAGTCGACCTTTTCATATCTGCTCAACTGACTATTTAGGTCACATTTTCAGTCGTCCTCATCGCCGTGGTGGGTCGACATATTTGGTAGGTGATTTGGGGTACTTGGGGAGTGGTTTGGATGGCCCAGGTACATGCACTTTTGTCCGCTTGTACCATTTATGCTAATTCACCTCCTCTCTAGCTAGCATCTTCGCTTCAACTCGTTTTGAGTCGTGACGTGCGCTGCTTGGTGCGCCCCCCTTTCCACATCATTTCCCATCACTATGGATGCCATCACCATCACTTTCGCAGCTCCAATCAGCTTCAATGCCTCTCAACGCCTGTTACGACAACCGGGAGGTTATCGTAATGGGGCCTTCGCTGACAAGGATGTCGCTTGGAGAGTGACGATGCAGTTAGCACTTGGGGTTTTCCTACAAGCACACAAAGGGGTATACTCAAGGGGATTCCTTAGTACGGGACAAGGAGTCGCTGGTGAGGCGACAATGCAGTGGTTGCCTGGGGGTTTCCTACAGGCAGACAAGGATTCGACTGGAGCGGGGGCTCGTAGGTCAACGAGGGACAAGGGTTCAACTAGAGTAGATACCTGTAGGCCGACAAAGGTTCCTTTGTGAAGGAATAACAAGGAGCAGTCACTTGGAAGTAGACCGGAGACTTAGAGAGAGACAATGAGTAATAAAGGCGTAGATTGCCTTAGCACAGGACAAGATACAAGGTAACTCGAAGGAGGTCTAAGCTAAGGAATCATATCTGTAAAAGAGAGGGTTTATATATCCCTGGATACGTGCACGGGCCAGATGCGGGATATTGCAGGATTGGAACAACTCGTGGGATAACGCGTATGGAGTCGGGAGAAGTGCATATCCTGTGTATCGTAATAAACCGGGTCAGAGAAAGAAGAGAAGCATGGACATGTGTGAGGAGCATGCGAAACACGTGTCCGACTATCGTGGGAAGAATCAATGAAGTCGCGAGACAATGGGAAGGTACCTTCAGTATAGAGGTAAAGGAAGCTGAAGGCGGAGAAAGGGAAAGAAGTCCAATGGTCAAGCAAGGACACGTAGGATACGTGGTCCTGGTGTTGGTAGTACAAGTAGCGAGAGTAAACATAGCAAGTGAAGGAAAGAAAAGAGAAGTCGTAACAATGCCTCCTTATTGCCTATAGGGACTTCCAGCTCAATATCTCGATGTAGCATGCTCGTTTTGACAAAGCACTCGTTCACATCGCTCCTGGGATCTATTCCATCGTATTCAGCTTGGTCAACAACCTTTTGGCGGTCTGAATCACCTTTGACAACTCTCAACTCGACCTTCTCGCCCACATGGCCTCTGTGGGGTTGATCTGGATCTGGTACGTTCGTCTTGTCGTAGTGCTCCTTTCTAATGCTTTCAGGGTGTTCCTAGACACTATGGACATCGCCTGGTATAGCTGTTCCACTGCCCGGCTCGTCTCGCTCACCTTGAGCCATCCTAGGTGAGTTCTCATCATCTCTTGGCTCAGAGTGTTTGTGCTCGTGTTCTAATGCATCTGGTGGTTCCTTAGGTCGACTGTTGAGGACACAATGAGGATGTGTCCTCGTCCTTGCCCCCTGTCCTTGCCCCCCACCCTTCCCCCCATCCTTGCCCTTTCGTCCTCATCCACTCTCACTCTTGCCATCACCTGTAGAGATAGTACTGTATATTAATATATGTATATTGTACCATTGATTATACTGTTTAGATAAATATAAATTTTTTTATCATCTTACTGACCCAGATGCCTGCTGAGAGCTGGCATCAGAAGTCAGCTTGAGTCGGCTAAAGTTGTGAAAATTGATTAATATTTATTTGTCGGCATAAGGCTGGCTACAGCGACTAACTAAGTCAATATTAGCTGAGTCACACAAAAAGCTGGCAAAAGCTGAGCCAATTGGAGTCAAGCTGAGTCGTGGCAACACTAGTAGGCTATGCATATGGAAATAGGGGAAGCACATAGCCTGTCACAATTGGAACAAAAGAAAGGTTAAGGCTCTGTATCATAGACAAGTCGAGGTGAGAAAACCACGGTTTTTCATGTGATGGTTTTTTTCCTCTTGCAGACTTGCCAGGATGCCATTGATGGAGTTATGAGGCAGAAATGCCACTGAGAATGCTGGAGCACTTAGGCTGAGCACGCCAACGACACTCAAACAACGCCCACCCTGGAGAATCCTATGCCCCCCCAACAGACTTCACAGTTCAAGAAGAAGGACTGTAAGATTTCACCCCTATTCACAGGTCCAATCCGACATCCGACCGCTACCTTAGCTAAGTCATGGCACCCTTAGCTAACTCTTCACTGCCACAGTCTATTTATGGCCCCATTTCTCCCCTCTCTATTTCTCCTCTTTCATTCATTTCCTGTTATTTCATCTTATCTCAGCTAGATCCGACTTCACGTTCCTTATCATTTCTCCCCTCAAACTGTTATCACTAACCTCTCATTATGGTCTCTCCTAAATCCCGATCTCAGATCCCAGATCCAGATCTCGATTCGTTTCCCCCTTACCCAGATCTCTTCCCTTGTACCTCTATTTAAGTACCATTTCACATGCATCGGCGATTCACCCCGATCACATCTTTCATCATTCGTTTCACCTTTATCTTAGATTCCCCTTCGCCCTAATAGTCCAGGCTATGATGTCACTATGACATCACATTAGGTAATCTTCTAGTACATTCTATATCTCACGCCTGCCCTCAAGCAGTACCGTATATATAGTTAGTCGTTTACTTCATGTAACTTAGTTTTGGAATTCTATCTATCTATTTGTTTCCTCTTGAACTCGTGGTTAAACCCACATCCTGCTCACTATAGTACTTGGCTAGTTCTGCCTTGTACTCCTGCTGCTCTGTTTGTCTTGTTTGTAGGTTGATCATTAGGTGCATTGCCTAGTGGTTAGTCAAGGGCTTAACAAGGACAAGCAAACTGAAGGCATGGCATCATTGGTGTCATGAAGTGACTCTGATGTCAACTATCTTATTGATCAAGTTATTGCTTGTAGGGTGGAAACTGGCGATGGACTCAACTTTAAAAAGGCATTCTGGCAATCTATTGCCAGTTCCCCGGCACTAGCTAACCCAGCCAAGGATGCGCCCAAGACATGGAATGCATGCAAAGATAAATGGAGTTGAGTAAGTGGTACAATCCTCACACCTATCACATATATTGATCTCAGTTGAATTAAGCTCAGAAAAATGTATGATGCCGTCAATATGCTTGCAGTGCATCCAGATTTGCCTATTCAACCAAGTTAGGGGCCAATATCGGTGTTGAAAGTGAATGCATATGGACAGACTATGTTAAGGTACAAGCAACAAGTTGATGACCCCCAAGATATATACTAGTAGTCACGGTAGTGCTAACTCTTTATCAGAAACATCCGGGCGCCTCATCTTTCAAGAAAAAAGGCTGGCCATTCTATGAAAAGATGATGCTAATGTCAAAACCGAGAACTCCAGGTTAATCCGAAAACCCCTAAGCAACTCCGAGGTATAAGTCACTCGCAGCATACAAGCCCATCTCCGGAGGACTTCGGAGATGCTCGGAGTAGATGCGCACATCCAGACTTTGATTTCTAATATCTTCCTTCCGTTTGGACTCGCTTATTTTAGGTTTAGAGTTCTCGTTCTTATTCAAGCATAGCTCCACCCATAGGTATATATTCCGAACTTTGTCTTTTTGCTCCTCAGTCATTTGCTACCTCCTTGGGCAGTGGCTGAGGTGAGTTTCTGAACATTGTACTATCATTACTTTACTCATCCTTGTAGTGGGCAAACTCCTGCCCTTTACTTAGAAACTTGACAGCTAATTGGGCCGTCAAAGACCAAGGGCAAGAATTGCTACCCTCCACATCGTCCAGAACTTATCAACGGTTCATCCACAGGTGCTACCAGTGCTCAGCTTGAAGCCAACCTGTCTGGGAGTACAAGCAGCCTAGATAGTACTAGCGGTGAACTTGAAGGCAAGCTGGGAAAAAGCGCTAGTTCCAGCACCGTCACACAAGAAGCAAGTATGGTCATCGCTGCCACTGGTAGTGGTGTTACAGCGTCTACGATAAACTTCCCTCCTCCCGGGCCCACAGCGTCACCCCAACCCCTCTCAGGTACACACACTTCCGAATCATCTGTGGTTATGCCGATGCTGATGACATGGCTCCCTCAAACCCCATCCAACTTCACACTGCCAACTGCCCCCTCTTCATACACTGGCTCATTAGCAAGTTCTATCAAACCCTCATCAAGTATCTCAGTTCGTGTGGGGGAGAGCTCCACTAGAGAATGGAAGGCTGATGATGACAACATCTCCATGGTGTCAGCCACTTCACGCTCAGCTGTCGGATCAACTCTGTCTAGTGGTACACGCAAGCAGTGTACTACCACAAAAGATGTGAACATGAGCCAGGTCAATGACAATCTCAAATTCCTCAATGCTATCTTTTGTGAAAATGTGTCAATGATGGGGAATGTGTTGAATAACCTCCCCTGTTTAGCTGGGGCACAACCCAGTGTGGCCTCAACCTCAGTGGGCCCCACTGTACAGGCCCAAAGCATCGAGGATCTAAAGGATGAAGCAACTAACCATCTTTTGTTACTTGAAATGGGAGTGTTTAATGCTGATCAAATTGGAATGATCCTTGAAGCTTTTTGGATGGATGCTAGCTCGGTGAAGATGTGCCTTAGATTAGTTAAAGTTATGAATTCTTCTGTGGAAGTGACTGTAATGACTCTATCGTGAACGACTGAGAAACCACAAGGCTCAACCACTCGCAGGCTACACAAGTCCTGGCAAACAAAGAAAAGAGATGCAGGAGAAGATGAGGAGGAAGGTAGTTGCTTCCGTTCGATGCAGGCCTACAATCAGGAACAAGTCCCGAAGACAATGACCAGTAAAGCAACAAACAAGTGGATTAGACTGGGGAATCCAATCGCAGAGTACTAGTTTATATATGTACAGGCGCACGCACAGACCATGCTGTGCGTGAGAGGAACTACCATAAATAGACTAATGGGAGAAGTATGTAAGGCACAGGAAAAGAAGTAATGGAGATTAAAGGGGCTGTGTGAGAAGAGCGGAAATTAAAAGGTCATGGGTACCATGAGATATGATGTCATAGGTTCTAGACCTAGTCATGTGACTGGAGAAGTGAAAAGTTGAAGTCCGAAAAAGTTTGAAAAAGTTCATATTATAACAGTGACAGCAATTCGAAGGTCATGGTTGATGAGCCTTCTCAAACCAAAGTAGTATGGACTCCCTTGTTTATCATATCATCATCATCAAAAAATTTGTGGCCAGTCACACTATACATTGCCACTGTTTCATACTCTAGTTTACTTGAACAATGGGATCGCCACGATGTTCTCGCTCCCTTACATAGTTGTGCCATAAATCTGATGCGATCTGTTCCCTCTTAGTGACCATTGATTCACAATTGGCACTCATAGTAATACCACTTCCAAGTTCACCAAATATATCCACTGGATCTGACTCAGAATCTTCTTCAGGCAGTGGGGCCAGGATTTCTTCAAGTGATAAGTTTTTGAGCTCAAGTGAATCAAACCTACAGATAATGTTGTGGATATGTCATATCCCATATTTCGCCCAAGCCCAACTCCGGCATCTCCGGTGCTGTACGCACCAACTCCGGATCTATCTCACCGTTCTCGCAACTCCGGTCCTCCGGAGTTGCCCCTCCGTTTCATCTACCCCGTAATGTACATTTCCAATACCTCGTACCTTCATTTAGCCCTATGCCCTGACTTCCCCGTTTTCCCTGATTCCGTCGTAGTTACCCGTTGGCCCTTCGGTTAGTTCCCTCCGTCTCGTTACTTACCCTAGAAAATACTCGTCCCCCCGAAAATACTTGTACCCTAGAAAATACTCGGACCCTCGGACTTACTCCTCCGTCCTCGTTCGTACACCATATATAAGTACTTACCGATAGGCCATGTACCTCAGTTTGAATATCGCATTAGACTCACCTCCAACTCTCTCTGACCCTCTCTAAGTCTTGACGACTCACCTCCGACCCAACATCTGTCGAACTACGGTTACTTGTAACCTTTCGTTCACCCTCCGACCATCTCCGTAAATACAGGACACCGGACTCGGACAAGGGCGCACCACATACGGTGAAGCCGAAGTCCTGCTCGCCTCGTATATAACTCCGGAGTTGATCCGGTCTTAACAGGATATAGCAACATGCCAAAGGGATGCATGCTTGGACGTCCATGGTAAAGCTGGAGGGAATGGTGAGAATGCGAAACTGACTTTTAATAACTCCAATGATGCGCTCGACCACATTTTGGAGCTGAGAGTGGTGTAGATTGAAGTATTCTTGGTGGTTGACAGGTCTAGTGATCATAGTCAGCACTTGTTAAGGAATTTCGATCCACTTACTGAACGTTTGCATGGCCCCATTTGGCAAGGTGGTATTGCAGTTTCTGGTATGGTACTAGTAGTTGGAGACAGATTGGAAAGCTGGTGTCTGCAAGATAGTACTTGCCATGGGGAACCTGAAGATCATAGACACGAGAATCATGATAGATACTTGCATTAGCTGCCAATCCTTCGAATCCACCCACTACATGCAAAAAATTCATGTTGAAGTCACAGCAAATGAGGATGTTCTGAGAATTGAATCCTTTCCAGTTGCATGTGTCTTCACGTTCTTTGGCCAATGGTGTACATGGTATGTGTGTGCCATCAATCGCACCAATAGCATCCTTGAATGGCATGAGGCGGGGGTCCTTTGTGATGGATTCAGGTATTGGGTTATCGACGTGTGGAAGCCACATATATCAGTCGTAAATGGGAGCGGATGCAAAGGCTGAGGTTATTCTCTTGAAGTATCTGTAAAAGCAATCGATCAGAAAGTTTGTGGACAAGAATAGATACTATACCTCGATATAGTGCTGTTCGAGCACTGGAAACGTTCAGCAACATGCCGGACCATCAACCCTGTGACAAATATATAAAGGCAGATGGCCAACTGTTCTTCGATCTTGATGTGCCTAGAATGGGTGAAACCTGCTGTTTGCAGCTCCACGACCAGTATGTAAAAGACATCTTTATGAACACCAACCTCAGTCCAGATGCACTTGGGGTGGCCATTCAGCAGCTCCTTTACCCAGCCTTCCCCTGTCAAAATCGATGTATAATATGGTACTGGTTCCTCCCTTTCAGATGCTAGTGTGACCACTTCAGCAATGGCTGCAATCGTTGCCGTCATGAGCTTGCTGATTTGGTGCTGATGGAGCAAAAGAACTGTTAAGACCGGATCAACTCCGGTATGAACTCCAGAGCTCCAGAGTTATGTACGAGGCAATGGGACTTTGGCTTTACTGTATGTGGTGCGCCCTTGTCTGAGTCCGGTGTCCTGTATTTACGGAGGTGGTCTGAGGGTGAACGAGAGGTTACAAGTAACCTTAGTTCAACATAGGTTGGGTCAGAGGTGAGCCGTCAAGACTCAGAGACAATCAGAGAGAGATGGAGGTGAGTCTAATGTGATATTCAAATTGAGGTACATGCCCTATCGGTAAGTACTTATATACAGTGTACGAACGGGGACAGAGGAGTAAGTCCGAGAGTCCGAGTATTTTCTAGGGTGAGTAATGAGATGGAGGAAACTAACTGAAGGGTCAACGAATAACTACAATGGAGTCAGGGATAACGGGGAAGTCAGAGCATAGGGTAAAATGGAGGTACAAGATATTGGAAATGTACTTTACAGGATAGATGAAATGGAGGGGCAACTCTGGGGAACCAGAGTTGTGATATAGACGATATAGGTCCGGAGTTTGGGCGTACAGCACCGGAGATGCTGGAGTTGGACTTGGGTGAATTTATGGAATGTGACAGTATCCCCCTCTTAGGCCTGAACCCCTGAAGGCTTATGCAAGCGATAATGTGGAGTTAAAAATTCATTGGAGTCTGAAGAATTGTGGGTCGGGGGTAAGACCCTATATAAACCACTAAGTCCTACTGGTACCTCTCTTTTCCAAACCACCACCATGTCCAACTTCGATGATATCAAAAAATGGTCTGACACCCGATTGGCAGAGAATGACAACAATGACAACAACTTGTGTGTAGCAAAGTTTGCTGAACGGAGGTGATGAGCGAAAGCGAAGAAGGAGGAGGAGGCAAGGAAGAAGGCAGAGGAGGAATGGAGGAAGGTGGAGGAGAAGGCGTGTGAGGAGGAGAGGCACAAGATGGCCGAGGCAGTGGCCAAGAAGAGGGTGAGTCGGAATGCACTCGGAGTTGATTGGGGGCTGATGGAGCCTAGGCCGAGGAGGTGCGCAAGCAGCAGCAGCGTGCCGGACCAAGCAAGGGGAAAGCACGAGAGGTCTTGGAGGTTGAGGCGTGCACTCAGTGCACTGCCAAGGACCTTGAGTGCGTCCTGGGGCCTGGGAAGGCGATGTCATGCGAGGAGTGTCATCGGGTGAAGGTGAGGTGCATCCGGCTGGGAACAGGAGAAGTGGAGAAGCCAGTGCAGAGGAAGAGGAAGGCAGCAAAGGGGACCTCGCAGTTGGCAAAGAAGAAGAGGCAGACAGATGAGTCGGAGGAGGCCTCGAGCACCAGAGTGGGCTCCATGCAAGGGGGGGAGCTTGCAGAGGCGATCAAGGTCTGGATGCAGGTGGCCAGACTGATGACAGCAGTGGTGAGGGAGCTCCAAGATGTGGTCCAGGCTCAAAATGAGCAGATGAAGAAGCAAGGGGAACTCTTTGGCCGACTGGTTGACCTGAAGGCCACGGAAATCTACAGAGAGGACAAGGACACAGAGGAGGAGACGGAGAATGGGGGAGAGAGCGAGGTGGTGGAGGAAAGGGAGGAGTTGAGGGCAGAGAGAATCCAGGAGATGGCGGAGGGTGATGTGGATGAGGACGATGATGAGGGCGTGGAGGTCGAAGAAGAAGTGTAGATAGTCCTCATCGCCTTCTTTAGTTTACAAATAATGCAAGTCGTTTTTGTCTGATCATGTGGAGTGAGGTCCAGGTCTGTCCGGATACTGGGAGTGAAAGTGTTCAACAAGTTCGGAGGCATGTCTGAGCTCTGTGGCTAACAGCCAGGATGTTTCCTCATCAGTACCTTCATAGCTGGACCATTGCACGAGGTAGAGCAGCTTGCAGGTTTTTCGTCATCAGTCTATTTTGGAGTCAAGGATCTCGGAGATCTCAAACTCCAGTTCTCCATCTACTTTGACTGGAGGTGGAGGAGGTTGTACCCAGTTGGGAATGATGTTGGGTATGAAGGGTTCTAACTGGGATACATGAAAGATGGGGTGGACGGACTTCATAGAGTCAGGGAGTCGGAGTGTGAAGGAGTGGGTTCCAGCCTGAGTGATGATGGTATATGGTCCCAGATTCTTCTCAGAGAGTTTCTTCGAAGGTCTAGTGGAACGGAAGTACTTAGCTTTCACAAAAACCTGGTTGCCAACTTTGAAGTCCGGCGCCAGAGTTCGCTTGGCATCCGCTGGTCCTTGGTAACACTGCTGGGCATGGGTCATTTCTTCACAGAGGAACTGATGGAGGGTATTGAGGTCGATGGAATATTCTTGAGCATGAGCGGAGGTGAGATCTTGTTCTGGATGAACGGAGATGTTTGGGTAGTAACCCTTGTTGGCGAAGAATGGAGAAACATCTGTAGTTGCACTAGGGGCATTGTTGTAAGAGAACTCTGCGAGAGGCAGGAGTTTGGACCAGTTGTCCTGTTTGTAATTACAACAAATGCAAAGGTACTGCTTGAGAGTCTGGTTCATACGCTCCATTTGGCCATCTCCTTCCAGGTGATAGCTGGAGGTGAAGTGGAGTTGGATGTCCAGGGCTTTTCTGAGGAAATGGAAGAAATGGGAGATGAACTTAGTTCCTTGATTAGAGGTGATGTGGGAGGGAACTCCGTGCTTCAAAAAGACATGAAGGAGGAAGAGTTTAGCCAGCTCCAGGGATGTGATTGTGTTGTGAGTAGGGATGAAGATGCACTGTTTGGAGAGACAATCTACAACCACAAGTATTGCCATGAACCTGGAGGACTCAGGGAGTTGTTCAATGAAGTTGGAGATGGAGTTCCATGGCTTCTCAGGGATGGGGAGCTGCTTTAGGAGCCTGTAAGGGTGATGCCAGGAAACCTTCGCATGGGCACAGGAGGTACAGGAGGAGACATAGTCTTTGACAAAGGTCCTGATATCTGGCCAGGTGTATTCATGGCAAATGAGTTCCAAGATCTGGTTCTGGCCGAAATGTCTGGAGAACAGATGGTTGTGTTTGCACTGGAGGATGTGGAGTCAGAGGTTGTTGGAGTTGGGGACGTAAATACAATTATCCAAACAGAGGAAACCGTTGGAGTCAACTGACCAACGGGAGTCAGATGGTTCGGGGGTGGACATGTGGATTTCGGCAAGAGAGTCAGACAGAAGGGTGGAGAAAATGTCATTGTGAAGCTACTTGACGTCATAAAGGGTGCTTGCCCAGAGGACCAGAGCAGCAAGGATTGTAGCTCATAGGAACGCAGTGAGCTGTTCCTGGGTAAAGATGGGGCAGAAATTGTGTGGATTGATGCGAGCATAGTCCTTATCCCCCTCTTTGAGATAGATGTCCCAGTGTCTAGTGAGGGCATCAGGCTTTGCACCAAGGCATCCGGGGTGAAAATGGATGACCATATGGAATTGAGAAAGAAACTCCAACCATCAGGCTTGCCGGTGGATCAGGAGTTTAGTGGTGGCGAAATACTCAAGGTTCTTGTGGTTGGTGACAATGTCAGTAGGAGTGCCGGAGCCTTCAAGGTAGTGGCGCCAAGTCAGGAAGGACTAGTGAATGGCAAGGAGCTCCTTGTCATGGGTATCATAGTTGAGCTCCAGAGCAGAGAGGGTACAAGAGTAGAACACGACGGACTGGAGTTCCTCATTCGGACATTGAATGGAGAGGATACCGGCAATGGCGTAGTCGGAGGCATCGGTTTCTACAATCATCGGAGCATCAGGTACCCAATGGGTAAGGATAGGAGCAGAGGTGAAAGCATCTTTCAAGGCACAGAAGGTGGCACGGCAGTTATCACCAAAGGACCAGAGTGCCTTTGCGAGTGAGGCGAGTTAAAGGAACGATGATGTCAGAGTAGTTTGCTATAAAGCGATGGTAGAAATTGGCAAAGCCGAGGAATGATTGAATGTCCTTCACTTTCTGAGGCTCCAGCCATTCCTGTATAGTCTTGATCTTGTCCAAAGACATGGTGAGACTGGAGGGTGAAAGGAAATAACCAAGATACTCAGTAGTGTCTGTGGACCACTCGCACTTCTTGGGCTTCGTGTAGAGGCCGTGTTTATGGAGTCACCAGAGGACTTCCTGGACATGCTCCTTGTGGGAAGTGGGGTCCGTGGAATAGACGAGGATGTCGTCCAGGTAGACTATAACACAAACATTGAGGAGGTCAGCGAAAATGGTGTTGACAAACCACTGAAAAGCTGCTGGGGCATTCGTAAGACTGAATGGCATAACGAGCCACTCATATGAGCTGTAGTGCGTCCGAAAGGATGTCTTCCATTCATCTCCCTCCAAAATGCAGACTAGATGGTAGGCATGCCAGAGGTCGATCTTGATGTAGATCTTGGCTCGGCTTGGAGCATCAAGGAGGTCAGAGATACAGGGAAGTGGATAGTGGTCTTTTTTCGTGATCTTGTTTAGTCCTCAGAAGTCGACGCAAAGATGGAGGGAACTGTCCTTCTTGCAGACAAAGAGGACCAGAGTAGCGTGAGGAGATGAGGAGGGATGGATGAACCCCATTGCTAGGTACTCATTGAGGAATGTCTGAAGGGACTTGAGTTAGGAGGGTGAGCGAGAGTACATAGTTCCGATAGGAGGTGAAGTACTGTCTTTCAGGTCAATCTTTAAGTCGTGCTCGTGATGTGGAGCGAGCATATCAGCTTTACTTTTGCTGAAGACATCAGCGAAGTCATGGTACTCCAGAGGAATACTAGTGAGGTCAACAGGCTCGGAGGTGACGGAAGTGGAATGGAGATCACTCTCCTTGGGGTGAATCTGCATACTAAACTGCATGGAGCCCTTGAGGCAACAGGCCAGTGTGAATGCAGGGGTGCTGATGATCGCAATTGGAGGAGCCTTGCAGTTGGAGAAACTGGTGGGATCAGGTGGGGTCGGATTAGCTGGAGGCTGCGGAGAGGAGCTCAGAGGTGCTGGCAAACTCTGCTCTGGTGCATAGAAAGAGATACTGCTCGAAACCCAGTCAATCAACAAATTGTGGCGGGTGAGCCAGTTGTGTCCTAGAACAAGGGAGCAGGAAAAATCCAGTGGAGTGACATAAAATGTCGTTGGAGTGATATCACCAGTAGGGAATTGGACAGAAAGGTTTATGGCTTGAGTTATCATACTGTTGGTTGTTCCGTCGAATAAGTGGAGTTGTAACGGAGGTACGGGGTAGGTCAAAGACTATGTTTATTAACAAATGATGTATCAATGAAACAATCGGAGGAGCTGGAATCTATGAGAGCATGGAAAGGTGAAATCAGATAGGAGGCTAAAGAAACTAAAGGCATAAGCGACTTGGGATCTGAAAGAGTGAATGCATTGAGATGGATCTCCTTTGTTGCACAGTCGGGATCACCATGACCTTCTTCCAGTGTAGAGCTACAGAGGTTGGGAACTATTTTTTTGCCTTGGAGGAGGCCTCTGGTTTGGTTTTTAGAGTAGTAGTAGCAGTGCAGCCTTTGGACACATGAGAAGTAGACCTCAGGCAGTCCTTGGCCATATGTCCTGCATGACTGCAAAACATGCAGAGCTTCTTGTTGAAGTGGTGCTTTCGTTTGATGGTGGTCAGCTTGCTGTCCTTGCCAAGTTTCAACGAAAGGTCGGGTTTTGGGGGAGAAGAAGAGGTAGAGGCAGCCTGACCCTTGGAGTCCTTGGAGCTACCGGAGTTGGAAGTGGAGGCAGAGTTGGAGGGTTTGTCAAAGGATTTAGAGGAGGAGGACGGAGCAGGCTTTGTCTAATGATTGATTTCAGACTTGTGCTCCCAATAGCACATGTCGATAGACTGGGCAAGATGATGAAGGTTGGAGAGCATTGAAGGTTGGAGAGTATCCAAGGTTTCCCAATGTGAGAGACTTTGTCCTTGATGCAGTCAGGAAGTCCATTGTAGAAATGGTGCCGGAGGGCACCTTCTCCATATCCTTGGACCTGCAAAGCTATGCAGTTAAACTCTACCACATACTTGTTAATTCTCTGGCCATCCTTCATCAAAAGATGGTCAAGTTGATGCTCCACATCTCCAACAGGATCATGGGGACCAAAGTTGGTCTGAAGCTTGGAGACAAACTCCGTAAAGTTATCCATCCATAGCGGACAAATGTCCGGTTCTTCCATCTGGAGCAGGTCCTGTTCAAAAGCCTTAGGGCAGTCTTGGAAGTTCAACTCGCATTGTACCAAGAAGACTCAGAGTTTGCGGGGGTCCATCCCGTTAAACTGGTCCGGTTCTCAGACTTTGGTGCAAGGAGCAGATGTGGGGGCAGGACGATGGGAGGAATGAGCAAGGCCCTTAATGGCACTTGTGAGCTGAGCAAGGGTGTCTCATGGTATGAGCTCGTCATCGGAATTGGAGGGGTGATCACCGTCGTCACCAAGGAAGTCAGAGTCATCATCCGACGGATCATCTCCGGGAAAGTCTGGGTCATCCGGAGGACCACTGTCATTGGATGGAGTATGGAAGCCAGGTGCTCCTTTGCTCAGGCATTGGCTGGAATGTGATGGGGAAGGAGAGGGGTCTCCTTTGAGGTCAAGCTCAACGATACAGTACATGCTCCTGGAGTAGGAGATTGCGGTTGGGGGAGCTCTTGAGAAGCAGAGATGGGGGTACATTGAGCAGAGAAGCTTCAGAACTGGTCGACAAGTTCAGGACCTCGATGACTGCTCCCGAACATGCTGAGAGGGTTGAAATGGGAAGAAGCATTGTAGGTGCGCTGATGGCGCAGGCTCTAGATCTAGTGACATGAGTAGACATTGTGAGCAGACTCTGGAACAAGTACAAGCTTGAATATACTGTTAAGACCAGATCAACTCCGGTATGAACTCTAGAACTCCGGAGTTATGTACGAGGTGATGGGACTTTGGCTTCACTGTATGTGGTGTGCCCTTGTCTGAGTCCAGTGTCCTGTATTTATGGAGGTGGTCAGAGGGTGAACAAAAGGTTACAAGTAACCTTAGTTCAACAGAGGTTGGGTCAGAGGTGAGCCGTCAAGACTCAGAGACAATCAGAGAGAGATGGAGGTGAGTCTAATGTGATATTCAAACTAAGGTACATGCCCTATTGGTAAGTACCTATATACAGTGTACAAACGGGAACAGAGGAGTAAGTCCGAGGGTCCGAGTATTTTCAGGGGTACAAGTATTTTCGAGGGGACGAGTATTTTCTAGGGTGATTAATGAGATGGAGGAAACTAACCGAAGGGTCAACAGGTAACTACAACGAAGTCAGGAATAACGGGGAAGTCAGAGCATAGGATAAAATGGAGGTACTGTTATAATATGAACATTTTCAAACTTTTTCGGACTTCGACTTTTCACTTTTCCAGTCACATGATCTGTGCACATGACTGTGGGAACCAGCACATGACTAGGTCTAGAACCTATGACGTCATACCTCATGGTCCCACGCTCTTTTAATTTCCGCTCTTCTCACACCGCCCCATTAATCTCTGCTTCTTCTTTTCCCGTGCCTGGCTTCTCCTATTAGTCTATTTATGGTAGTTCCTCTCACGCATAGCATGGTCTGTGCGCGTGCCTGTATCATATATAAGGTAGACACTTGCGACTGGAATCCCCAGTCTAATCCACTTCATTGTTTGCTTCACTGGTCATTGCCTGAGGGACTTGTTCCTTCTTGTAGGCCTGCATCAACCGGATCCGGACTTCTCCTTCATCCTCTTTTCTTTCTTCGCCAGGACATGTGTAGCCTACTAGACATCGAGCCTTGTGGTGTTTTTGTCGTTCACGATAAGATCATAACACTTGGATTAGACTGTCATACACAACGCTTGGACCCTAGAGCTAAAGGGAACCATCAGGATTTGCGCATACCTGCCCCAAGGTCTCTACAAAATTAATTAGAGACTCTGCACTGCTCGCCGGAGCTTTCCGCGACTTTTCCTTTCTCTACGCCCGTGCCTTTAGGGTGTGCCTTGAGTGGCAAACTTTTGTCATGTTAGTAGAAATTTCGAAGTCCCTCCTTGAGGTGATAGCGCGCGTGGGTCGAGCCACATTTGCATAGGATGACATCGGATCACAGCCGTTGTGCTGCTGGTGGCTGAGTCATTATGAATAAAGTAGTCAGTATACGTAACCAGGGTCTCTGCGGTCACCCTTGGAATTGCCGAAGAAGAAGACGTTATTATCTCCAATCACTTCCTTACCATCTCCGACCTCATCCATGTAGTCTCCCCAGAGTGTGGTTGAAATAGTCTGCACAGTAAGGAGGTGAAAGAAGACACTCTGGATCCCAATGACCAATTACCGGTCAATTTCATTCAAGACCGCAATCCCCGCCTCGATAACCTCGTCCTTGCTCCTCTTCCTAAATCTCGCCCCCGCAAAGTTTACCAGCGCCGCCTAGATCGACAGCGCCAAGCATATCATCTTCCTCTCTTTGACTTCGCAAACCACCATCACTTTTACGACTTCCTTCGCCCCTACCTCCGCCCTAAAGCCGTTCTCCGCTCAGTAGTCAAATATGGCAGAAGTGGATCTCGACGACCTCATAAGGCGCATCGCCACCCTAAACCTCGAGTCTGAAAAGAACAATGTCACTAAAAAGATTGCCGACCCTGAAAAATGGGACAGTGATAGAGGAACATGGCGTCTTTGGTGGGTTAAGCTGCGCTTGTGGGTAGACGCACAAAAATGGCGATCTGACAAACTCCGAGCCATTGCTGCGCTCTCCTGATTTGAGAAGAAGGCTGAGGGCTTTGCCCAAATCACCCTTGAGAGGTATCTCAATCAGGAAGACGAGAACACAGTTGATGAGCATGGAACTGTGACTGGAAGGAGAGGTGACTCGGCTTGGCCCTCGTGGGGAGTTCTCCAAGACGAGATCAAACTTTACTTCCGCATTGACGTTCTCTGTCACGAGTCCCTGCGGAAATTAGAAGGCCTAAGACAGAACGGGCACCCCATTGACCTCTTCCTGCAAAGGTTCGAGGTTCTAAAGAGAGAAGCGGACATAGAGGATTACCATGCGGTAACTCTTCTAAAGAAGGCGGTTGATTACCGCATTTACGAAAGGGCTCGGCTTAATTGGCCAACAGGAGATCTCGACTACGATGACCTCACTAACGTCTACCGAGCAATCGGAAGGGCGTATGAGCAGATAGCAATCGAGCGAGGTCCCCCCACTAATTCCCGCTTCGTCCCACGCTCTCAAACCCGTTACCCCATGCCTGCCAATCCTCCTCCCTCCCATCTGCAGTTTACCCAGTATGGAATCCAACCGGGCTGAGGGGCCCCAATGGAGATAGGTGTTCAGCAGGCTGTGCCACCTTCTTGCCCGGACACGAGGACTTGCTTCCTCTGTGGTAAACCGGGCCATATCAAACCAGATTGCCCCTTGAACCCTAATCGTCGTCCAGCCCGCACGCCTCAGCAGAGGCAACAATTTGTTTGGGATTACGATTCCGGACAGTATGTCTTTGCACCTCAGCAAGATGTCTATTCTCAGGCCCAGGTGGCCACGCATTATCCTGGACGACCCCTTCCTACTCCACTGGCCTCGGTAGCCGTAGCTACAAATGCTGATCACAGATCGTACATCTCAGAGGAAGTCGAAGCTTTCTATCGGGACAAGTTTGAGGCCGAAGCCAAGCATCGCGCAGCAGAGGCTTTAAAAGGCAACAGCATGTGAACGATGAGGGTGTTCACATGCCTGAACAATTTCTTTCTTCTTCATCTCTTTCTTCTTGTTCCGATTCCGATTTTCCTATTTCCGATTTGTCTTCTGTACTACGTAGTCTGTCTTGTTCCTCTGTAAGGGCAGCTCAATTGAGCGCAGCACCAGAGTTTAATAATAGTGTGCTTAATTCCCTGACAAAACAACAAAAAATCTCTTCTATTTATAAACCCCTCAAAGTCACGATGCATCGCACAACGACATTGTCATTCAGCAGAGAGTTCTCGCTTGAGACTGTCGTCAGGTGCATGCGGAATGGCAAGTGGGAAGCATACCAGTTCAAAGCTCTCTTGGACTCGGGAGCTTCTCATACCTTCATCAACCACGATTACGTTCGCCGTCATGGCATTTCCTTTTACACCTTAGAAAATCCCATAAAAATACATAACGCAGACGGCTCTGAAGGAGCTATCAGACAAATCTGACATGCGGTCACTTTGGTCGTGGAAATTGCCGGACATTATGAGACTATAGATGCTTATATTTCCAAGATTGGAACCCATTGTATGATTATCGGGTATGATTGGCTCTACTGCCACAACCCTGTCATCGATTGGACCCTCCAAACTATTTTGTTCCCTCGTTGTATCCAGTATTGTAAAATTATGGAGCTCGGACCCCCGATTCACGGTTGCTTGCCCGCCGTCTTACGTACTATAGAAGAAGGGCTAAAAGAACAGGTACCGGAGACCTACCACGAGTTCTTGGATGTGTTTTCGGAAAAAGAATCCGAACGCATGCCTATTCAGAAGCCTTGGGATCATGCAATAGATCTCAAGCCGGACTTCGTTCCGAAGAAGGGTCGAGTCATTCCCCTATCGGATATAGAAATGGACGAAGTTCGCACGTTCATTGACAAGGAACTCAAGAAGGAATATATCAAACCTTCTAAATCTCCGCAAACCTCTCCCATCTTCTTTATCCCTAAAAAGAACGGCAAGAAGCGTATGGTTATGGATTACTGTTATTTAAATGAGGGTACTATCAAGAATTCCTATTCTCTTCCTCTAATTCCGCAGTTAATTGATCGGCTCAAGAATGCCGACATGTTTACGGCCCTAGATCTTCGATGGGGCTACAATAACGTATGGATCAAAGAAGGAGACGAATGGAAGGGCGCTTTCGTTACGCCCATAGGCACATATGAACCAACAGTTATTTATTTCGGGATGACCAACTCACCCCCTACTTTCCAGCAGATGATGAACGATATATTTAATGACATGTACGCGGTAGTGATAATCTATATCGACGACTGTATGATATTTACGTCAAAGAAAACGAAGGAGGAGCATGAAGAGGTAGTAAAGGAGGTTCTGCATCGCTTACGTGACAATGATCTCTACGTAAAACCCTCGAAGTGCTTCTTCTCAAAAGATCAGGTGGACTTTTTGGGAATGGTCATATCTAAAAAGGGGGTAGAAATGCAGGAAAAGAAAGTTTCTGGGGTTATGGACTGGCCGGTTCCTACTCGGCTAAAACAACTCCAAGGTTTCCTCGGACTATGTAATTATTATAGTCGTTTCATTTCGGGCTTCGCTGAGGTTGCACGCCCCTTGAATGATCTTACCAAGAAAGACGTTCCGTTCACATGGGGTCCCAGCCAGCAAGCGGCATTCGAAGCCCTCAAAAAGAAGTTTACCATGGCCCCCCTTCTCGCTTATCCAAATCACGATCAGGAGGTTCGGGTTGAAACGGATGCCTCAGATATAGCCACGGGAGCTGTGCTCTCAACTTTATGTGACGATGGTAATTGGAGGCCTATTGCCTTCATTTCTCATTCTTTTGATAGCGCTGAGCGCAACTACCCTATTTACGATAAGGAGTTATTAGCAGTGATTCGGGTGCTGAAAGAGTGGCACCATTATCTTATTGGTCATGAACGGTTTGAAATCTGGACCGACCACAAGAACCTCGAATATTGGAAGAAGCCGCAGACTCTTAGCGGTCAGCAAGTCCGATGGCATGTGGTTTTACAGGAGTTTAATTATGTTTTCGTTTACAAGCCTGGTGCTTCTAATGGTTGGGCTGATGTGCTTTCTCGTCGCCTGGACCATGGGGAGGCTGTGCAGGACCATAACACCAACATCACGGTCTTGCCTCCTTCTGTTTTTATCAATTCTGTCGCTTTGTCCTCGGACTTCTATTCGGAGTTGGAATCTGAGTCTGCCTCTTTGGGGGTGGACACGGTGAACGACTTCCTTTTTGATTCTATTATGAACATTTTCAAAAATAACAAAAACAAAGTTTTCGTACCTCCTTCTCTTCGTACTCGTCTCCTTACTTTATGTCACGATTCTCCTATTTCTGGTCACGGTGGTCATGCCAAAACCATTCACACTCTTACTCAATATTTCTCGTGGCCTGGTGTCACCAAAGACGTTAAATTATATGTAGATAGCTGCCAAGTGTGCGCCCTCACGAAGGGTAAGCAAAAGGCACCGGCAGGAAAAATTATGCCTCTTCCCATTGCAAAGCATCCATGGGAAGATCTTTCGGTAGATTTCATTACGGGCTTACCCGAATCACATTCTTTCATGGCTATTTGCGTTGTTGTTGATCGCTTCTCTAAAGAAGTGGTCTTTATTCCTACTATGGACACTTGTTCTTCCACAGATTTAGCCGCACTTTTTAGGGATCACGTTTGGTGCATACATGGACTCCCTTCTTCACTCGTTTCAGATCGTGGACCCCAGTTCGTGTCTGCTTTCACCCAGGAGCTTTGCAAACTCCTTGGAATCCATCAAAAGATCTCTACTGCATATCATCCTCAAACTGATGGACAAACGGAGCACGTTAACCAAGATTTGGAACAGTATCTCCGCGCTTACGTAGGAAAGAAACAGCATGACTGGGCGGATTGGTTGAAGATGGCCCAATTCTCCCATAATAATACCGTTACAACTGCCACCGGCGACATCCCTTTCAATGTCACACATAATTACACCCCCCGCATGGGCTTCGAAGGGAAATTAGCTGGTTTTGCAGGAGAAATAGGCCGTTCTCACAAGGAAATAGAAGCGGCTTTAGAAGAGTCACGCGATAGAATGGTCGTCGCTTCGGAGAAGAGACGTTCAGAAGCCCCAGAATATTCCGTTGGTCAGCAGGTCTGGCTATCCACAAATAAATTAAACCTCCCCTACACGGCTAAAAAGCTTACACAAAAATGGATTGGACCCTACACTATCTCCGCGGTCCTTCCTAATGCCGTTACATTGAAACTTCCCCGCACCGTGCGCATTCACCCCACGGTTAATATCTCTTGTGTTAAACCTTATCAGGAAATGTTACCTGGACAGCCCAAAGTTCGTCCCAATGCAATTGAGGTAGATCAAGAAGGGGAAGAACAATTTGAGGTTGATTTTATTGCAGCTTCTCATCTCAAGAACAGGAAACTGGAGTACTTAATACATTGGAGAGGATACGATGAGACAGATCATACATGGGAATCGGCCGATATTATTAATACCGCACCAATAGCAGTTGCCGACTTCTACAAGAAAAATCCATCCGCTCCCCGCAAACTCCGTGGCCTTACCGTTTCCTCGTTCACTTCTCTCTTTACTCCTTTTGAGAACTTAACCGAAACTGTTCCTTCCACGACTCGCCTGGAATTCGAGTCCTAAAAAGGGGGTAGTGTTATAATATGAACATTTTCAAACTTTTTCGGACTTCGACTTTTCACTTTTCCAGTCACATGATCTGTGCACATGACTGTGGGAACCAGCACATGACTAGGTCTAGAACCTATGACGTCATACCTCATGGTACCCACGCCCTTTTAATTTCTGCTCTTCTCACACCGCCCCATTAATCTCCGCTTCTTCTTTTCCCGTGCCTGGCTTCTCCTATTAGTCTATTTATGGTAGTTCCTCTCACGCATAGCATGGTCTGTGTGCGCGCCTGTATCATATATAAGGTAGACACTTGCGACTGGAATCCCCAGTCTAATCCACTTCGTTGTTTGCTTCACTGGTCATTGCCTGAGGGACTTGTTCCTTCTTGTAGGCCTGCATCAACCGGATCCAGACTTCTCCTTCATCCTCTTTTCTTTCTTCGCCAGGACACGTGTAGCCTGCGAGACATCGAGCCTTGTGGTGTTTCTGTCGTTCGCGATAAGATCATAACAGGTACAAGATATTGGAAATGTACTTTACAGAATAGATGAAATGGAGGGGCAACTCCGGAGAACCGGAGTTGTGATATAGATGATATAGGTCCGGAGTTTGGGCATACAGCACCAGAGATGCCAGAGTTGGACTTGGGCGAATTTATGGAATATGACAAGAACACCCCATACAGCCTCACTGTACAATCTGTAGTCACCATCAGGATCTGAAAGGTGTAAGGTGTGTACTATGACTCCCATAAGCCATAGGTACGACTTACCATTGTCATCATCAAAATCACTGATCATCTTGATTGAAGTGCACTAGGCCATGGTCACGGTGATGTCTAGGCTAACTCAAGTTGGAGTGAGCATGAAGGAAGAGGAAGAAACTACAGAAAAGAATGTGTCTTCTGACCTTATAACAGCTGGGAGTTAGGGAAGGAACACATTGAATTTTGGACAATCATGGAGGTGAATTGATCCATTTCATCACGGTTGTCTAGAAGAGCTTGCAGTTGGGAAATCATGGAGGCAAATGCCAGTTGCACAGGAGCTCACCGGGGCACTCTCAGTATTCAGTAGAGGAGTCTTGCAGTAGTAGAATTCTGAATTCCACCACTGTTTTCCGGCAGCATCCCAGCAAGTCTGCAAGAGGAAAAAACCATTACATAAAAAACTGTGGTTTTCTCACCTCAACTTGTCTATGATACAGAGCCTAAATATATATGGAAATGAGGAAAACACATGGCCTGTGTTATAATATGAACATTTTCAAACATTTTCGGACATTAACTCTTTTCTTCTTCCAGTCACATGATCTGTGCACATGACTGTGGGAACCAGCACATGACTAGGTCTAGAACCTATAACGTCATACCTCATGGTACCCATGACCTTTTAATTTCTGCTCTTCTCACACAGCCCCTTTAATCTCTGCTTCTTCTTTTCCCATACCTGACTTCTCTCATGAGTCTATCTATGGTAATTCCTCTCATGCACAGCATGGTCTGTGCACACGCCTGTAACATATATAAAGTAGCACTCTGCGACTGGAATTCCCAGTCTAATCCACTTGTTTGTTGCTTTACTGGTCATTGCCTTGAGAACTTGTTCTTCATTGTAGGCCTGCGTTGAATGGAGACGACTACTCCTTTCTCCTCTACCTCTCCCATATCTCATTTCATTTGTTTGCCAGGACTTGTGTAGCCTGCGAGCAGTCAAGCCTTGTGGTGATATTGTTGTTTGCAATAGTTCATAACACTTGGATTAGACTTGCATACATAACGCTTGGATCCTAGAGCTAAGGGATGCCTATCGGAGCTTTCCACAACTTTTTACTTCTTTACGCCCGTGCCTTTAGGGTGTGCCTTAGGTGGCAAAGCTTTCGTCGTGTTAGATAGCAATCTTCTCAGTCCCTCTTGTGAGGTGATACTGTGCGTAGGTCGTGCCACGTTTGCACAGAGCGACATCGGATCACAGCTGTCGTGCTGCCAGTGGCTGAGCTATTAGTTCTCATTTAGAAATCTCTCGTAGTCAGTATATGTAACCAGGGCCGCTGCGGTCACCCTTGGACTTGCCAAAGAAGACGGAGATACTATCTCCAATCACATCCTTATCATTTCCGCCCTCATCTGTGCAGTCTCCCCAGAGTGTGGTTGGACTAGTCCGTGCAGTAAGGAGGTGAAAGAAGAACAAGATCCGAATGACCATCTTCTGGTCGATTTTATCCAAAACAGAAATCCACATTTAGATAACCTTTTCCTTGCTCCTCTCCCTCACACTCGCCCCCGCAAGGTTTATTGGCCCAGACATGATCGACAACACCAAGGACATCATCTCCCTCTCTTTGACCAAGAGAACCACCACCCTTTCTTTAACTTCCTTCATCCTTACCTCCGCCCAATCTCTGTCCTCCGTTCAGTAGTCAAATATGGCGGAAGTGGACCTCAATGATCTCGTTCGGCGCATCGCCACCTTAAACATAGAATCAGAAAAGAACAACGTGACAAAGAAGATCACCGATCCTGAAAAATGGGATGGAGATAGAGGAACCTGGCAAGTTTGGTGAGTTAAGCTGCACTTATGGGTCGATGCACAGAAATGGCAATCAGACAAACTCTGGGCAGTTGCCATCCTATCCCAATTCGAGAAGAAGGCCGAGGGGTTCGCTCAGATCACCCTTGAAAAGTACCTCGATAAGGAGGATGATGATGTACTGGATGCAAACAATGTGGTAACTGGTAAAAAGGGAGATGCTGCTTGGCCCGCTTGGGCAGCCCTCCAAAAGGAGATAAAAGACTATTTCCAAATTGATGTACTCTGTCACAAGTTCCTCTGGAAGTTAGAAGGGTTGTGCCAAAACAGTCACCCGATTGATCTCTTCCTTCAATGGTTTGAGGTTCTTTGGAAGGAAGCAGACATTGAGAATTACCATGCAGTGACACTTCTTAAAAAAGTGGTAGACTATCACATCTATGAAAGGTGCAGGCTCAACTATCCCGTTGGGGATATAGATTATGAGAACCTGGCTGTGCATTACTGAAACTTCAGTCATGCTTACGAACAGATGGCGATAGAGTGTGGGCCCCCAGCTAATGCCCGTTTCTACCCACGTCAATCTCCATGATACCTGCCTCCCTCTAATCCCCCTGCACCTTCCCGTCCACAATTCACTCCATATGGTACACAACCGGGCCGAGGGGCCCCAATGGAGATAGGGATGCAGCAGGCTGCTCCCGCTCCCACCAACAACACCAGGACTTGTCACCTGTGTGGAAAACCAGGCCACATCAAACCCAATTGCCCCTCGAACCCCAATTGTCATTCTTTCCGTCTGCCTCAACAGAGGCAACAATTTGTCTGGGACTATAACCTGGGACAATACATTGTCGCACCCCAACAGAATGTTTATCAGCAGGCCCAAGCAGCCCAACATTACCCTGGACGTCCCCTCCCCACTCCACCAGCCTTGGCAGCCGCAGTTCCAAATGCTGATCACAGAAGTTATGTCACTGAAGAAGCCAAGGCATATTACAGAGATAAGTTTGAAGTGGAGGCCAAGCACTGTGCGGCCAAAGCTTTAGGCTCTGTCCAGAATCGCCAGATTACCAAAACTTAACTTTGGCTACCCATCACAACTTTGCTTGAAGTGCCGGCAGTGCAGACCGTCACTGACATATGTGACATATACATATATATTCAAGTTTCTACAGTACAAAGGTATAGAGATGTGTATGTACATTGATTGGCGCATGACCACTACTATCCGCTTGCTTGGCCAATATCATAGTCTTTTTTAGCCTGAATTTCAGCGAGTGTATTCTGAATCCACAGATGGCGTGATGGTGCATCGAACCTAAGAAAAAATCTGACTCTTGTTTTGTTCTGAGGGTCGCTCATATAGTTCACGAGGTTGTTGTTCTCTGATGGAGTGAGATTGAAGGTCATGAGTGCTTCCGCAGCCCAGTCAATGTAATCATCATCTGCAGATCTAGACGGCCCAGGGATAGGCAGTGGAGTGGGTTGTTGCATCTGTGGCAAGCCTAGTGGGGTGAAAGAGACAGGCTGTAATGCTGCAGGGTCCATGTTACCCAAGAAAGAGACCAGTTTTTGCAGTGCGTTGGCTCCACTGGCCTGGGCTTGTGCCATAGCAGACATTGGGCAAGAGCGCTTCATTGAGCTTGTTGTCCCAGCTTGTGATCCAACTACACTATCAGCTTTTCTCTTCCTTTTGGACCTGGTCTGAGAACCAGCAGTACTGTCTGCTGTTTGCCTCTGGCTGATGCTTGTCATCATATTGGTCAACACCGCAGAGATGGTAGATTGTGGGGGGTGGGAAAGGTATGAAGATGGTGTGGATGGGGGGATAGAATTTGGATTTGAGAATATGACGGATGGTGCTGGTGCAGGAGGGGCTGAACCTGTGTCACAAACCATCATATTGGCCAACTGGCTTGCAGTGTCACTGGTATTGGCGGCACCATGGGACTTGGTGGTGTTTGCAGAAGGTCCAGCTTGATTTCGTTTGGACTTGGTTGCTGCAGGACGGTGAATATGAGCTCTCTTGGGGACAGCGGAGAGAAGCTGAGATATCTCATTCCAGTAGGGCCATGGAACGTTCGTGTACTTTGCAGCGCCTGCATGCAACTGAAAAAAATGAGTAGACTAAGCAGTTTATCCCAGACACCACTTACCTTGCAAAAGTCATCCCATGCAGGTTTAATAGCATCACTAATCACAGCTCCACTTTCGTTGTCGTAGTGGAAGCCAGATGCTCCTTTGATCAGCTTGATAAGAGTATGCTCACTCTTCAGCTTTGAGAGAGTCAATATTGGATCTACAATCCTGATGCTGTGAAATCATACATTGCTCCATTTTACCCAACATGATTGAGATGTCTTTGGCACCCATTGGGAAGGGAACTTTCGGTTGAGCTCTGATGCAATCCTGTTGAATGTCTCTGTCTTGAAACCATCTTTAGTGGATGCAGAATGGTCAGAAAGCAGTTTGATGAATTCGTTGGTCTCATCCGTGGTCCATAATGTCTGGGATGATCTTGAAGAGTATGGTTTGCCTGATTCTTTGCCTTTGCCTTTGCCTGCACCATCCGTGTCCTCAGGTTGACTGCCTCTGATGGAACAGTGGGACCTTCCTGATGATTGTGATCTATTGGATGGCAGTGTGTTGCTCCCACTGGTGGACATTGTTGGGATCATCATAACCTTTTTCCTTCTTTTCTCAAGCATTCACCAAGCATCCAGTCACGTGATGAAATTCGTCTGTCTCAGAGAACATCATATGGTAGTTATGCTAATCCTCATTCCCTCAACTCCCTTGTGTAATCCTCCCACATTTGTTGTGTAATAAAGTCCCGCCATGCTGCTGCCCTCTTCTGTTCAACTGCAGTGACGGGACCGTCTGCAAGGACACCAGCTCCATCGATGCGGTCTTCATCTCCCTGTGCCTCATCTAACTGCATTTCTTCCAAGCGTCGCACTTGAAATTTAGGGGTAAAAAACATATCTGGATCAAGGCGTTGAATGAAATTATGGATGGCACATAATGCTGCTGGTATACGAGCTTGAATATCCATGGAAAATTCAGGGGGGAGGCATAAGATTCGCCACTGTTGTTTGAGTACTCTGAAAATGCGCTCGAAGACGTTTCGGAGGTTAGCATGTCAAAGGTTGAATAGTTCCTCCTTGTTTCATGGACTAGGGCATTCCAAATATGAGTATCATAGTCATAGTTAACCATATTTGCTTACTGTAAGTTGGCTTGTCTCCATTCCTTTAAATAGTACCGTATCCCTTGATACAGAACAAGGAGCATGTCCGATAAGCCAAACCCAGCATTGGCAAGGAGGTATTTACCCTCAGGAATGGCCAAATTGTCAGTGTGCGCGTCATTCCACATTGTTGTGTCCACTGTCAAGTCATCCCATCCTGTCACCACATATGTGAAGATGAGGTCAAAGTTGCAGACGAAGAGACAATTCTGGGAGAGGAACCCCTTCCTGTTCCGTATGTTTGGGTGTTCCTCAACTGGCACAAATGCTTGGAAATGGGTGCCATCAACGGCGCCAACACAGTCATTGAAGTAGCAGAAGTGGGGATCAAAGGCTATCTTGTTTGATATGGGGGTATTTGCAGTTGGTAGCCTGACGTTCAGCGCATAAAATGGTCCAGATGAGAAGAAGTTGAGCAGATCCTTGAAGTATCTGTGGACCGTTCTTGATTATCGTTATCTGATGACCCAGAAAAAATGAATGGATATATGTAGATATTGTAGTTGGCAAATGCTGAAATCTCTCCGCAACATGACGGGTGCTGAGACCTGTCACACAGGTGTAAAGGAAAATACCAAGTTGCTCTTCAATGGTAATACCACAATGGAAGTCCTTGAAACCGTTTTCCCTCATGACTTGAACAAGTGCATCAAAAGCATCATGGGAAATGCCCAGCAATGTCTTGATTCAATCAGGGTGGCCAGCGAGCAGCTCCAAAATCCACCCTCCATCGGTCAGAATTGAGGTATGATATGGAATCTTGTTGCACTTTGATAGAAAGAGGAGGTTGTAACAGAAAATGACATGTGCAATCACCATCGTGAGAAGCAAAGTGAGTCGTCTGCAGCGCTGAATTTCAGCATGAACAAATAGCTGTGCTTCAAGGTCAAACATGATGGAGGGATACTGAAGGCAGGAGTACTTACGACGTGACATGGCCCAATGTGTTATGAACTAAGCCTAGACCGAAGGAAGACTGAAGGGGGAAAGGCGAAGAAGTAATGAAGGAAGAGAAAAGGGAAGAGAACTCGCAAAGATAAGAGGCGGCGGCTTGAAAGGTGGTGGCCCGAGGGAACCTCTTGCTTAGTCTGTACCGGGATTTGCGACCCGACGATGGGAGATGACTCCGACAGATAAAACAATGGAAGTGAGGTGAGTTGACACCAGTGGAGTCTAACCAGGGAGGTGGTCCACAGAGCAGGTCCCAAAGACGACTAGAATCGAACTAGTGATCCTAGTGTTCAAGGGGCCATATATATAAGAATCTACTAGTACATGGGAATGGAAGTACAGGGTAAGGGGTAAAGGGCGTAGGGTATGACATAGTATGGGAAAGCCAAGGAGATAGAAGTATGTCATGGGAAGAAACAGATATAAAGGGATAGGGGTGAACAGAAATTAAAGAGAAGGTAGCGGAGATGAATACCGCATGTGATGTGGAAGGTATGACATCAGTGATAAGAGATAGGAGATAGGAGGACCAGACTGGGGTCTGGACCAATGACATCATGGTCTATGGAGATAAGGAAAGGAGTAAGAAGATCAGGTGAGATCATGTGACAAGGAAGAGTGGAAGGTCACGTGATCAGGAAGGTAGGGTCACCTGATAAAAGAGTGTGAGTGATCACGTGATTGTGGGAGAAGTCATGTGATGCGAAAAGATAGGGGAAAAGAGAGGAAGTTATAACACAATGTTCAGCACGATTCCTCTCTGCAGTCTCACATGTGCTGAAGGATGGATCTGTACAGGATGCCACTTGGAGTGATGGAGTCACCCATTATAGTATTTGATAATGAAGGGATGGGCTCAATACAATAGGAATTGAGTGCAGGCTGTTGAGTTGCAGCAATAAGGTTCAAGGCTGTCACAGTCTCTGGCACCTCCTGCACTGCTGGCACTTCAAGCAAAGTTGTGATGGGTAGCCAAAGTTAAGTTTTGGTAATCTGGTGATTCTGGACAGAGCCTTAAAAGGCAACAGCACGTGAACGTTGAGGGTGTTCATGTGCCTGAACAATTTTCCTTTTGTACTGAGTCTGATTTTCCTTCTTCTGATTTATCATCTGTATTATGTTGTATTTCTTGTTCCTCCGTAAGAGCGTCTCAATTGAGCGTGGCACCAGAATTAAAATATAGTGTGCTTAATTCTCTTAATAAACAACAAAAAATATCTTCTATTTATAAATTCCTCAAGGTCATGATGCACCATACAACGACATTGTCATTCGGTAGAGAGTTCTTACTTGTTACGAACTTCCGACCAACAACCAACCAAGGAAGAGAGGAACAAGGAATGGGGATAGGGAAAGGGGAGGAACGAGTGGTCGAAGTCCGTACTAGGATTTGACTGACCTAGCGGCGGTATCTTCAGTAACGAGCGACTATAGTGAGGTTCATGAGTAGTCGTGAGGAAACGTTAAGAAGTCATAAGAAAGTATTCGTAGGTTTGAAGAGGAAGGAAGACCATAGACGGAGGTCTAAACCGAAGGATAGGGGTTTTAGTCGGGATTACCCATAACCGAAGAAGGGGACAAGGTTTTGCAGCGGGATAACCTGTAACCGTAAGTAGCTAGCCAAGTCCGGCATAGCAATAAACAAGAAATGCGGCAGAGCCAATACCCGGATGCCGTCTTCAATCCTATAAAGATAAGTACCGAACCCGAATCCCATAGATGGAAGGGGCAACGTTAGACAGCCTATTCAGGGGGAGTTGCTGACCAATAACCGAGAAGAGCGTTGCGGCGACCAATGGACGATAAGAGCCAGTATGAATGATGAAGTGAACGGAAGGATCAAGAGAGAAGGAGCAAGAGGCGGACTACCCGATAACCGAAGTCAAAGGTGGTGGAGGAGGTGGGGGTAGTCCAATCTATAGGCTTTATACATGTCCCTTGATGAGCGGCCAGGAATCACCTGAGGGCCCAGGAACAGAGGTGGCACAATAGGGTACGAGCTGATGAGGCTAACCTGCTAGCAGCTAAGGCAAGATACCAAAGACGACTAGAATCGAACTGGAGAGTCCGATCCCAGAAGTCCCTAGCTTATATATTAATGGGAAAGGGGCACAGCCCCGAATGACAAAGCGTCTAAAGTAACGAGCGGGAGTTATGCTACTGGAGGATAAGGGAAGTATGTAAGTAGCATGGGAGGGGAGATAAGAGGGAATATCGCCATAGGACGATAGGGGAAATGAACTGCCTTGTGGGCGGAGGGTATGACGTATGGTGGGAGAACCGAGGAGATTAGGAGTACATCATGGGAGTAAATGGATATAAAAGGAAAAGGTGGAACGGAGATTAAAGAAGGGAGGCGGTCTAGGCGTACCGCGTGTGATGCGTGAGGTATGACGTCAGAGATAGGGCGATAAGAGATAGGGAGCCTGGACCGAAGTCTGGACCGATGACGTCAGGGTCTACGAGATAAGGAGAGGGGTGAGAAGGGAGAAGTATCAGGTGAGATCACATGAGGAGGAAGAGCAGAAGTCACGTGATGCGAGTCTAGAGTCACCTGATAGGGGAAAGGAATGGTCAGATGACCGTGGAAGTTATCACGTGATTAGAGAAGGGCGGAATGACAGAGAGCACGTGATGGGAATAGAGGAAGGTGCATGTGATCGTGGGAACGAGTCACGTGACCGAAAAAGGAAAGGAAGAAAAGAAAGGACTCAGCGTAAGGCCTGGGGTATTGCAGCTAATGACTAGCAAAAGTGCAAGGTTAGTGGTAGTTATGAACGGATTCATAACATTACTTGAGACCGCCATACGTTGTATGCAGAATGGCCAGTGGGAAGCTTATTAGTTCAAAACTCTCTTGGACTTGGGAGCTTCTCACACTTTCATCAATCACGATTATGTTTGCCGTCACAGCATTCCTTTTTATACTTTGGAAAATCCCATAAAAATACATAACACAGATGGCTCTGAAGGAGCCATTGGACAAATAAGGCATGCAGTGTTATACTATGAATATTTTCAAACTTTTTCGCACTTGAACTTTTCTCTTTCCAGTCATGTGATCAGTGCACGTGACCGTGGGAACCAGCACATGACTAGGCCCAGAACCTATGACGTCATACCTCATGGTACCCACGACCTTTTAATTTCCGCTCTTCTCACACTGCCTCTTTAATCTCCGCTTCTTCTTTTCCCGTGCCTGGCTTCTCTACTTAGTCTAATTATGGTAGTTCCTC